>WSYH01003989.1:0-58805 GCA_036426205.1 Ascaphus truei
ACCTTCAACACATACTTCAGTCTGACTTTTTGAGACTCGAAAACTGGATTTCCCAAAACAAACTGTTTTTAAACACTGACAAGACTGTAACAATGGTATTTGGGACCAAGACTAAATTTGAAAAGCTTCCAGTGACTGAGCTCCTGATTAGAACCAACGCTAACACCACCCTAACACCTGTCACTAGTTTTAAATACCTGGGCTTATGGTTTGACTCCCACTTAACATTCAGGATGCACATTGATACCCTGACAACCAAGACCTATGCCAAACTAGGGGTACTTTACAGGAACAAATCCTCCCTAAGTCTCCTGGTCAGAAAGCGTATCGCACAGCAGATGCTAATGCCAATTATTGACTATGGAGACATAGTATATGGCTCGGCTCCTCAAACCCACCTTAGCAAACTTGACACCCTCTACAATTCAATTTGTCGTTTTGTTCTCCAATGCAACTATAACACACATCACTGCGAAATGCTCAAAGAACTAGATTGGTCAACACTAGAGTCTAGGTGCAAAGTTCACCTTTCCTGTCTTGCCTTTAAATTCTTCATGGGCAAGTTACCCAGCTACCTGAACAAGCTCCTCACCCCTACCACTTGCAGCACTTATCACCTGAGATCAGACTCCAAAAGACTATTCATGGTCCAAAGGCTCAACAAAATATCCGGACGTTCCTCCTTCTCCTTCCATGCACCCCAAAACTGGAACAACCTACCAGAGACTCTCACATCCACCACCAGTTTAAGTTCTTTCAAATCTAAGGCTGTCTCACATTTTAACCTGGTCTGTAACTGTTTCATACGCTCATAATATATATTTTCTTTAACTGTGCGTGCAATGTCTTGTATATAATGTATACCCTGTTCATTTATGTAACTGTACTTGTAACCATGATAATGGAAGAGCAGAGCACTGCCAAAGGAAAATGAAGAGGGCCTGATGCAAAAAATCATTTTTTGCATCAGGCCCTCTTCATTTTCCTTTGGCAGTGTTCTGCTCTTCCATTATCATTTTTTGACCTTTCCCTAGCATTGCAGCACGCACCGGCACTTTACACACGGAGCAGCTGTTCCATCCGAGAGGATTTCCTTCACGAGCTGCGCAGTGTCCTGGACATAGCCAGTGTGCAGCCGATAACCCCTTTCCTCACCTGCTCCGGGACATCACAGCATCGACGGACCCAGCTTGGAGGTTTGAGTGTGTCGTCCTCCCCACCATTAGCCGCCACTTACCCCCCTGCAGCGACGGACCGGTTCACCAAGGGATCTCCAGCAGGCACCCGGTTAGAACGGTCAGAGACTCTGCCTGCAGGGCTGCTTTACACCTGTCAGTCTCTTCACCGGGTTTGCCGCAAGTTCAGCCGAGGAGGTGTACACCAGCTATCTTCTCCTCCCCGGGGGGGTGTGTTCCATCGGCGTGGGGACATCGCTTCCAACGGCTCCAAACAGGTGAGGTGGGGGTATTCAGGCCCGCACATAACATCGGCATTCCAATTGGGACACTTATACCGTTCATTTATTCAATATTTGGTTTTTACTTAGTGCATATTTCTTTATTGACTGCCTGGTATATTTGTAGCACCACCAGGGGATCATCCCCATTTCTTTCACATGTACTTGTAACCATGTATTATTTGTTTTACTCTGTGCCCAGGACATACTTGAAAATGAGAGGTAACTCTCAATGTATTACTTCCTGGTAAAATATTTTATAAATAAATAAATAATTTACTTGATGCAAAACACACAACATACATGGGAAAGGAAACACTCACACTTTTCCTGTTGTTTAAATCGCAGAGAGTGACTCTGGGTGCACTCAGCCCTACTCCAGACTCAGCTTCCTGATGCATGTGTGTATGCAGACACATCCCTTCCCGATCGCGTCTCTCACTCGCGCCAGGGGATGCTCCGCCTCCTTCACACGTCTGCCAATGGGAGTCCTTGCAGAGTGAGTATGGTGGCCTCAGTAGTCCAAAAATCCAACGCGTTTCGTCAGTATGTCGACTTCCTCTGGGGAGAGGTACGGTGGCCACCAAGGAGGGAGATGATCTCTAGATGTGGGAAAAAACCTCGAAGAACCCCCGATTAGAAGAATAGAGGACTGGATTTCTGTTATAGATGTGGAAAGAAAAGGCACCCTGCTGGCCATTGCCAAAAGAGGGAGAATCTACCATTGATTACTAATCAGTTTATCTGGTCCCGTTCTAACCCGGGAAACGACACAGGGACCCATTGAAGGAGCATACTGGGCCCCGTGTGCAGAAAGGCTTAGTTCGGACTGCACCGGCAAAAGAACAACATTCATCCCATTTGCCAAGAGGACTCCTTGGACCGTCGGCACGAGTGGAGGCAAAAATAAAGGGAAAGAAATGTGCCATCCTTGCTGGTGGCCTCAGAGGCCAGTGGATAGTGGACCCCAAGTATCAATTATTTTTAAACCATGGTATGATCGACACCTGAAACATCTGCTGTTGCAGCCCTTGGAGGGGCTTGTCGTGTGGGGCCTCAGTAATGCCAGCTACCCATATCTGGGGTATATAGTGGTAAACATTTCCAAAGAAGATAACCGGTGTGTTGGGACCTCTAACAGTGGTTGCCCTAATATGTAAGTAGGAGACTGGAGCCATAATCGTGACCAATGCTAATATCTTTGGGCAGCTAGCAAAATGGTGCCAGAAGGTAGGCAGGAGTGACAATGGACAGATCCTGACCATTCATCCATTATGTTTGAAGGCCTACCAACAAATAGAAAATAGAGCTGTGGCTCAGAGCAAGGGGCATCTGGGGAAGTCAGATGGATTGGTCCGCACCTACTCTGAGTACCAACCAACAGTATACAGAAGATAAATGGAAAGGCGACCCTTTTCCAGGACATAGTAGGGTCACAATCATGATAGACAGTCCTTCTCTTGGAGGATACATAGAAGGACTGTTGGTAAAGAGTGGCGTACTGTCCGTACCCAGAAAGAAAATAGAAAGGGCTGTGGTGGAAGTAAGAAACGAGACCGCCCATGATATGTTGGTATGGAGAGGCACTGTGGTGGCCCATCTGTACAGTGCCGAAGTAATGGATCCAGCCCGGAAGAAAAAATTACGGGGTAAGTTGACCCCAGATATGTTTTACTTCGGAGACAGTACTGCCCCAGAACAGTCAAAGAGGCATCTGAAGGAGAAGATGGCTCGAAGGCCTGAAGTGTTCTCCACCCATAAGTGGAACGCTGGACGTGCAAAGATAGTGGAGCACTTGATACACCTTTGTGATACCTGTCCTTTGAGAGAAAGGTCACAGAGATTGGCCCTGGCTAAGGTAGAAGATGTGAAACGCCACCTACAAGAATTGATGGGGGCAGGTATAATCTTGGAATCCCGCAGTCCATATGCTTCACCAATAGGTGTGCCCCGGAAAAAAAGTGGGGCTGTGAGAAGCAAACCACTCCTGACCAATATATACCATGCCACGCATAGAAGATGAGTGGACTGTCTCACAGGGAGTAAGTTGTTATCGGTCTTTGATTTACCTAGTGGATACTATCAGATTCCAATATGTGACCAAGACAAAGAGAAGACAGCCTTCCGATGCCCATTCGGATTTTATCAATTTGAATGCATGCCCCAAGGAGTGTCAGGAGCCCCAGACACTTTCCAGAGACTGATGGAATGAGTCATGGGGAAAATGAACTTGCTGGAGGTGTTAGTATACTTGAACGACCTGATAGTTTTTGGGAGAACCTTGGAAGAGTATGAGACGGACCTGATGAAGGTACTGAATTGGCTAAGTGAGAGCAGATTGAAGCTGTCCCTAGACGAATGTCAGTTCTTTAAACATCTGTCATTTATGTGGGACACATCGTGTCTGAAGAAGGGGTGGCTACGGATACATCCAAACTGGAGGCTATTGCATCTTGGCCTAGGCCCAGGAAGTTGACAGAGCTTCGACCATTCTTAGGGTTCTGCGAATATTATAGGTGGATCGTAAATAACTTTGCGGCCATAGTGCAGCCATTAACCTGCCTGACAGAAGGTGCCGACTCGAGGACACAGTATGGCCCCTGAGGCCACCAGCCTCCATTTGGAGATACAGTAGATGTACTCTCAAGTGTGAGGAGGCCTTCAAAGCCATCAAGGCTTGTCTCACTAATGCTCCAATACTGGCATTTTACGACCCACAAAAGCCCTATGTATTGCTTGTGAACGCACGCCTAGAAGGACTAGGGGCTGTATTATATCAGGAACATTCCCAGGGACTTCAGCCTGTTGCATTTGTTAGCAGGGGGCTAGTACCATCAGAAAAGAATTACCTAGTGCACAAGCTTGAGTTTCTGGCCTTGAAATGGGCAGTAGTTGACAAATTACATGACTACCTATATGGAACAATGTTTGTGGTGCACACGGACATAACCCACTCACATACATCCTCTCCGGCTAAATGGTATACCACTGGTCATAGGTGCTAGCTGCATTGGCCACCATACAATGTCAGCCTGAAATACAGACCAGGGAGGCAAAACATTGAGGCGTTGTCTGAGATTCACAGAGCTACCGGGAGACGGATACGTGGTGGGACGAAATTACAGCCACCGGGATACAAACTTTGTGCAAACAAATTGAGACACCCCACCTCACCATGACGGTAACCCAAAAAGGGTAGTTGATAGAATGAGAATATTCCCGACCACTATAACCCTTGTCTACACTCACCCTGTAGAGTTAGTCATGGAAGGGTTGCCCCGATTAAGCAGGCAGGACCTCCAGAAAGCACAAAAGACATATCCAGGCTTAAAAGAAGTATAGCTAGCTTTGAGCAATCAGAAGTCGGCCTCTGCCATCACAGGAATGCATCGTGAGAGATGGCTGCTAGTAAGACAATGGCCTAAACTAGTAATAAAGAGTGGAGTACTGTTTAAAGTCAGCAAGTTATGCATGGTAACTAAACAATTGGAACTCCCTTACAAATACAGACATGTAGTATTCGGCTACCTCCACGACAATCATGGCAATGGTACCGACAAGACGTTGGGACTAGTAAAAGACTGGTTCGCGCGCCGGAACTTAGGGCTGTGTAGTCGCTGGTCAGTTGGGCTCCACAAAAAAAAAAGAGAAATATACCCCTAAACTAAACTAAATTAAACTAATTATACTGTACAAATAAAAGAAACTAACAAACTAATCAATTATCTTACCCGGAAAGCTCGATCAGAAGATAAATAAATATCTAATCCAGAAAGAAAGAAAGATTACTCAACTGTCCTACGGGAGAATACAAATTGGCCGTTGAACCCGTGAGGTTTCCCTGACTTCCGAGTATCCAGTGATCCGGACCGGAGGGTGAAGTGATTACCCGAGGTGAGTGAGCGGGACCAAGACCGGCAATAAGGTTGAGTCATTTTCTCACACGAAAGATCCCCAAAAGAGGTGCACTGCACTGTGAGTGACCAAGCTGAGGGACCTCCCCTGCCGATAGAGTAAACCGGAGGGGAGGGAGGAAGGGATAGGATTGGAGGACATAACAAACCAATTAAAGCAGGAGTGTAAAAAAGATTGGAGAAAGAGAGGGATAGACACCTTGTGGAGACTCTCTTGCACCCCTTCCCTCCCCTGCCCAAATGCAGAGCCAGTAAATCATCTGCTAAACAAAAAAAAAAACAAAAAAAATGACAGCAAACACAAAGAATAACCCTTGATGGATTTGTTTGACAGAGCATCCTGAGACAAAGGCTATGTAATATTGTGAGAATCATTCGAAGCATAAGATTAGCCATCCAGTGATTAAACAAAACATATTAAAGGCAAATTACATTCAACACAGGTTCAAAAACGACGAAAACTACACATAAAAAAAGTAAAAGAGACCAGGAGAACCAATAATGACTAGTGTGTAAAGGATGAACTCAGCCGTGGCAGGGACAAATAACAGCTAAAACTAAAGATAAAACCACAGATAAAACCCAACAAATTTTCTATAAAACCGACACTCATTACTACGTGAATACCCAAACATGGCCCCAAAACCCAAAAAGATCAAATCAAGCGACCTAGTATCATATTTTGCTAAAGATAGAGGACCCTCTAGATCTCCATCCTCCAGTACTTGGGCAGAATCGGGGGGTCAGGACTCGGCGGAGGAGGGTACGAGCCGACAATCTACACAACAAGACATAATTGACCTATACGAGAGCTCAAGGCACTACTTCAGGTGGAAATTCGCGAGGTAAAAAGGTACCTATCCTCTTTAGGAGAAAGGACGGTCACTCTACAAACAAAATTAGATGAGACTATTCGCCATCAATAGTCTCTTACCAAAAACACAGATCATCTACAATCTAGGGTGGTTGAAATAGAGGATCGACTAGAAGACTGAAAACAGGGAGAGGAGGAACAATTTAAGATTCAGATGAATACCAGAGTCAATCTTGGAGCCTGAAACCTTCATTCTAAAATGGCTATCTGACACACTCCCCAACCATGTCGAATCTCTCCTGCTGGACAGATGTCACAGAGCCCTCCGCCCAAAACCCCACCCTGAGGACCCCCCAAGGAATGTGATTGCCAGATTTCATTACTTCAAGGTGAAAGAGGATTTTTTTGCGGCAATCAGGGGTACAAATAACCTTTTGTTTGAGAATATCAACCTACAAGTCTTCCAGGACCTTTCTCCCACCAGCCTCGCTGGACGCAGGGGCTTGAAACATATCACTTCAGCCCTGAGGGGCAGGGGGATACAATACCGATGGGGATTCCCGTTTCGATTGATGGTGGTGAGGGAGGGCACAACGCACTGCCTGAGAAGCCCGGAAGGCGGACCAGCATTCATGAGGGCCCTGGGTTTTACGCACAAACCACCTGAAGAGGCCCAAACAAATCAAAATAGCCACGATCAGAGGCGGAGCAAAGTAGGCCCTTCTGGAGACAGCCAGAGACCGTGGTGCCTTTGGAGGGATCGGCTGAGGTCTAGAAATGTTTCTTCTGGTCTTGATTCCCACTCAGTGTTTCCCTACATCGTCCCAAAAGAGAACAAGGCCATATAAAAGTCCCCTGTCTGAAGACTCCTGTAGAGGCAGATACATCTGAAGGGTGACATTGTTGGATCATGGTCGGGACCTGGAGGGACCTCACTGGGGGGACTAAGGACCAGATGCTTATGAGCAGGCCATTTGAAGCTGCCTCCCATCACAGAGCTCCTCCACCTCTGTCCGTACCCTTCTTCTCCCTTTTCGGTTCCCTCCTCCTCTCGCCCGCCCAGCCCCTTCCCCTTCTCTGTTGAAACGCGTAGGGCCAGGTGTGCTGTGGATTCCCTCAGCGTTGATTTATGAGTTCTGCTTGACATTCTCCTGCTTGCCATCTCCGTGCACGGCGTGACGTCATCTGCTCGTTCCGCCGCATACATTGTCCCCGGTGGGAACCCAAACTATCTGGAGGTGTGTTCCCGGGGAAAGAATACTGTGAGGAGCCTGATGACGTGAGTTCCTGCTGGCAGAGATACACGAGGGCTGTACTGGATGCGGTGGTGTCACGGAGCAGAGGAGCAGAGCAGCAGCGCTTACAGATCCTTTGGAGCATGAGTATTACTCATACAATGCTTTTTTATCCTTTATGTTTGTGAGTTCATTTTATGAGCCTTTTATTGGGAATTAAACTATTTTTTGCACAGTAATGCACTAGGATTGGGCGCTTTTTTCTTCTATTTTATATATATATATATATTTATATATATATATATATATATATATATATATAAAAAAAAACATTTTTTTTAAAAGAGGGTTGTGTGCCAGGATAGAGCCGGGGAGCTTGTCCCCCCGAGGGTCTTTTTTTTTGTTTTTTTTTTTGGGGGGGGGGGGGGGGATCTGATCATTGATTACCTCCCTCAGAACAAAGTTGAGTTTTGTATTGTTATAATGTTGCTATTCATAGTGGTTATAAATAAGGAAAAGATGTTAATAGAAAAGGAAAGATCAAAAGAAAGGAAAAAAGAAAAAATATATATATAAGATAAGTTATTGTTAAAATATTTGGTTATAAGCTGATGTATTACTTGTTTTGCATTAATTCTGTAGTTGTCTGCCACGGCCGGGTTGTTCCGACCCTCCTTGGTATCCGGCCATGCTCCCTCGAGAAGTTGATACACCTAAGTGTATGCTCCTCTACTTATTCCTTGGTATTCAATTCATCCGTTTTATCCAAGGGCACTCGAGCTACAGGATATAACTGTCCCTTAAAGCTCTACATTTCCCCCCTCCCCTTCCCCCCCCCTCCTTTCCATAGTTAAGGATACTACCCAATCACATTCACAACACTCAGAACAGAGTGCTTCCCACCTCGCTAATCATCCAATTTACTACTAACCCCACTGAGAGGTAAGATAAATTTGCTCTATCCATATAAATGGCAATAGTAATTATATCACATAATGTCAAGGGTCTTAATGAACCCTGTAAGAGGAAAATGGCCATGACAGAATATAAGAGATATAAAAGTGATGTAATCCTCCAGAAGAACAATATCCCTTCATTCATTGATAACCAATACAAACAGGTTTATCATTCGAGTGCACCAGCAAAAAAAAGAGGAGTTACAATTCTATTTAATAACAAAATTCCTTTTAAAGTTACCCAATCTAAATCAGATGGAGATGGAAGATATCTAATAGGATCTCTATACGGTCAAAACCTGACCTTCGCCAATGTTTATGCCCCTAATGAAACCAGTGCCAAATTCTTCACTAAATTGTTCTGTACCCTAAAAAAAAGTAGCTAGGGGAAGGATTGTAATTGGAGGTGATTTTAACTTAACCATGGACCCGAACACTGATCGGACTGGGCCTGTAACCATTCGTAGAAAAGTAGATCGTAAGGCCCTGATCAAAGGCCTAGAGGAACTCCATTTGGCAGATGGATGGAGAGAACTTAACCCAACAAATAGGGAATTTACTTTCTACTCTCCTCCTCATGGTTCACATTCCCATATAGACTATATTTTTATTTCCTCTAGAGCAATACCATACTGTGCATATTCAAGAATACGTGCTGTGGCCTGTCGGATCATGCCCAGGTGGAGATGAGATGCTCACATATTAACATGCCCCCACAATAAGCCCAATGGAAAATAAATGAGTCCTTACTCAAAATACCAGAGATTAAAAAAAATGCTGGATGAAGAACTAGGGTTCTTTTTCAAAACCAATACAGGCTCTGTAGCATCCACCTTTGTTCTCTGGGAGGCCCATAAGGCCACCCTTAGAGGAAAACTAATCGGTATTGCTGGAAATAAAAAGAAAGACAGGGAAGCCAATATAAAGAGGACACAAACAAAATTGGAAGAAATGACAAAATTACACCAAAGAGGGAATCAACATGTGGATCTAATTAAAGTAAATGAGGCCAAAACTGAACTGAATCTCCTTCACATGGCTAAGGCAGAATAATCCCTCTCCTTTACTAAGGCTAAATTTTTTGAAAAATCTAATAAACCTGATAAAATGCTGGCTGCTAGACTTAGATCAGCTCCAACAAACCGTAATATCCACGCAATCAGACAGAAATCAGGTATTCTCTCAACTAATCCGACCCTTATAATTAAGGAATTCCAGGACTTCTATACCAAATTATATGACGGTAATAAGACTAAACAAAGCAAACAGTTGACATCCCAAATGAAAAACTTCCTAATTCAGATAATCTACCTATAATTACTCCAGACAACAAAGACAAATTAGCCCAAAATTTCACACTCGAAGAAGTTCTCAGGGTTATTAAAGATCTCAAATCGGCTAAAGTTCTGGGGCCCGATGGTTTCTCGAACCAATACTATAAAAAATACTCTCATCCTCGCCCCAGTACTATTAAATATGTTCAACTCTATACTAATAGACTCCCAATTTCCCAATAGTATGCTCCAGGCATCCATAACACTAATCCATAAAGATGGAAAAGACCCTACAGACTGTAAGAACTACAGACCAATTTCTTTAATAAACTCTGACTTAAAAATATTCTCCAAAATATTAGCTAATAGATTAAATAAAGTCCTCCCATCACTGGTTCATCCAGATCAGGTGGGTTTTTATCCCAGGAAGACAAGCTGCGGACAATACCAGATGCATTATTGAGTTGGTGACATTAGCTACCAAAAATAATATACCATCAATGGTCCTGAGCCTTGACGCCGAAAAGGTGTTTGACCGAATCGACTGGAAATACATGTCAAAGACATTGCAGGCATTTGGAGTGGAAGGCCCTTTGCTTAGAGCCATCGAATCTTTGTACATTACACCATCGGCAAAAATATACTCCCAAGGTTTCTCCTCTGAGACTTTTCCTATATAAATGGAACCAGGCAAGGATGTCCCTTATCTCCGCTGCTATCCGCACTCTGTATGGAGCCTCTAGCTGCAAACATAAGAAACAACCCCAATATAGCAGGAGTTCAGGTAAAGAGCCAGATATACAAAATCGCACTTTATGCAGATGATGTGATCCTTACAATAACCAAACCTCAAACTTCACTTCCAAATTTATACTCCACTCTGTCTTGTTTTAAGGATATCTCAGATTTCAAAATTAATAGTAACAAGTCTGAGGCACTAAATATAAATCTGCCTAAAGATCAAATTAAATTGATTGCTTTAAACTTTGATTTTAAGTAGCAACCGAAGGTGATCAAATACCTTGGAATATTTATCACAAAAGGCTATAGTACTCTCTATAGGGAGCATTACCAAAAGGTCCTGAGAACTATTAAATCTGATATTGAGTCGTGGTCCGGTCACGCTATATCATGGATAGGCAGAATACATAGTATAAAAATGAACATATTGCCCCGTCTCCTGTATCTTTTCCAAACTCTACTCATCCCATTGGTATTAGAGGAATTTAAGACCCTACAGTCTATTATAAACAAATTTATCTGGAAAAATAAAACACCAAGAATTGGGAAGAAAAATTTAAATATACCAAACAAGACAGGAGGGCTGGATCTACCATGCCTTATTTCCTACTACAAAGCAGCCCAGACAAGCCAACTAATACTATGGCACTCTAATCCAGTCCACAGACGCTGGGTATCTTTGGAAACGGATTTAGTTGCCCCAGTTGAATTAAGTAATCTTCTGTGGTCCCCAGTGAGAAAGAGACCGGAAATATTCAAATCCAGCCAAATTATAGGCCACTCGCTCAAATTATGGGACTCTGTAGCGATTTGACACCTCCTTACAACACGTAGTACACTTATGACTCCACTATATGACAACCCAGAATTTAGACCAGGAATGGGTCGTAATAGGTTTATAGGTAGAAAAATTGGCAGTGCACTGCCAGAAGGAACAGAAGGAGGCTCACGGTTTGCAAAAGCAAAAAAAATATTTATTGCATAAAAAAGATGGACCAAATGTCCCCTCTAAGCCACAGCACAAGCCCACCAACGCGTTTCGGGCAGTATGCCCTTTCTCACCTTTTGGAAACAAGTCCTCCAAGGAAGTTTAGAGCAAATTTCATGTCCAGTATCTACCACTTATTAGCTTTTGTCTTTATCCACTTTTTTCATGTGTATGATTAGTGTAGGAGCGCCGTCCAATTTTTCTGGTGTGAAGGATTATAATGTATCAGAGTATCCCTTGCTACTATCTTACATTAAACAATGCAAAAAGGGTTGGAAACTACTGTTCTAGGTATATACCATGCCAAGGTTCAGGAAACCCGGTTCCTCTAATATTTCATTTTTTTCCGAGAGAAACAATAGGGCCACCTGGGTCAGCTTCGCTCTGGTAGCCAATAGAAATCAGTGACATCATTGTGAAACGACATTGCAGCTGTTGATTGGGTGACCCAGCTGCCATCTTTGTTTTTCCTTGCAAGTACTGGAAAAGTTACAAAAATGTCCTCTCAGCAATCGGGAGGTTCTGGAGGTTTGAGTGCTGGGTTTTAGCTCTGGTTCATATATAGTAAAAAAAAATAAACAACTTGATTTTGGTGCTTTAGGATTGTGCCACATTGTTTACTAAGCAGTGCTATATCTCAGCACACCTTAAGGTTCATTCAAGCGAATAAGCCTTAAGATGTGTTAGTGTTTAACATTGTTTAGTACAACCGGGCCTGTATCTATAAAAAAAAAAAAAAAAAAGAACAGAGGCTTATTTGTGAGAACAGAAACTTAAAAGGTGCTGTGAAACAAAATAACCCCTAAACTAAAATCATTTGCTGTTTTTTCATGATAAAAAATCACTATTTTAACAAAACTGTATGTTGTTAAGATTTTATGCTTACTAAAACATTACAGATTATTTAGATATTAAGACAAAAATATTCATGATCAAAATAACTCCTATCTTCCATTTTGTGGCTAGATTTACTAAAAAGTATGCAAATTATTTTGTATTAGTAGACTATTCACTTGTATACTATTGTCAAAGTATTAAACCTCAACATATTGTGTAACACTGCCTACTGTTCCATATTTAGTCAGAAAACTGGAGAAAACATACATATTAAATATCAACTTCCAACCCTAGATAACTGCCCAGAAAATGCCCCTGAAACACACAGCCATCATTTCAGAACAGAGCCTAAAGCTAGATTTGGTGCCATTTATGGATCACCATGCTATGATTATTCTGGCTCAAAACCAAACGAAACAAACTGCAAAAAAAACCAAAAACATGTAAAACCTTTGTTCAAAATAGTGCAGACCATATCAACCCAATAAATTGAAGATTCGATTTTATGGTTTTACTGGATGGTGCAACATCTTAGTAACTCTAAAGGCTATAAAGGTGCACTTTGTAAAATGGAGTACAGTTGTAAATAAGCTACAAATTGTTTGGATAAGTCTTTATTTCTGTAATACCCAAATCTGTTCCATCTCATTAAACCACAATCTAGTGCTCGCTTAAATTGGCACATTACACTGACTTTATCCAGACATGTAAACTCTCACTGACTTCGAGTTTCACTGTTTTAGCTCAATCTCATATGAGTTCAATGGGGTCAATAATTCAAAAAAATATTACTTTTCAATTTTTTATTTTTTTTACATTTCAGTGATTTCGGTCCTTGTAAGCTGACATCTTTGTATATAATTTCTCAGGCCAAGCCTATATGTCATTTATGTATTTATTTAAACCACTTAAAATCAGGTTAATCCATAACTACCACATCTTGTCAAAATTCTGTTCACCATAAAAGAAGCACATGAATGATTAACACACGCAGCCTACGAGTAGCAAGATTTGTACCATCATGTATTATCTAAATTAGGGAGTGGCTGGGTGTACCAAGATGGCCGAGCCCAAACTCCTGCGCTGTCATTGACGTCACCACCAGGCCGTGCGTGATCGCGTAGCCCACAAAGATGGGGTAGAGGCTGGAAAACTCCGGATAGAATACGCGAAACCGCGCGCACATCCAATGAGCGTGAACCTGCCCTCCTCGCCTGACCAATCGGAAGGATCCGGTGACATCACGGGCAACCCTGGCCCGGAGCGAGAGAGGAAGCTGTCCCTTCGGATTTAAAGGAACAGCCCCCGTATCGGCGCGTGTCCCCCGGGCTGAGACCCTGTATCGGTGCGTGTCCCCCGGGCTGACACCCCGCACGGTGACGGCGGGAAGATGGTGTGCGGCGGCTTCACCTGCTCAAAGAATGCGCTGTGTGCGCTGAACGTGGTGTACATGGTGAGTACAGAGGAGAAGATACAGTAACCCGGCCGGGGGCTGTACACGTTCGTGTGTATGTATATATACACGGTAAATACGTATGATTGGTATATATATATATATATATATATATATATATATATATGTGTGTGTTTTTGAGCGTACATGTAGCGTGTCACGGTTTCCCCATCGTGTCCTCATGTCTTCCTCCGCTGCTGCTCTCCCCTTTGGTTTTGTTGTTGCCCATCGTTCAGCCCTTTGTGTTGATTTGGAGGTTAAGTCGTTGTAGAAAAAAAATACAAATGGATCGGGCCCCTGCCCTGTGTAATGCAGACTTCTTCTATGTTGTGTTGATAAAGGCTCTTTGTTGCAGGTTGAGATCCATGGCTCCTCTAGCAGCGAAAGGGTTAACCAGCTTCATGAATCTTAAACGCTATATCTCTACATAAGAGCCCATTAACCCAGCAGTCCCCATAGTGAGACAATTTTTTTTGGGGGGGGGGGGGGGGGTAGAAAGGGGACAGGACATTTGAATCACCAAGCATACAGTGGCTTCTCACTGCAGGGTCCTTCTGTTGCTGTGGTACAGGGGGCGTCTATAAAACGTGATTAGCACTAAGTGCAATTTGCCATCAGCTACTTTGTGCTGGACTGGCACTGGTTTCCAACTTTTTGGGGGGTGAAGGAACCCTAATGAAATTCTGCGGACCCCCAGCCCTCTCTAATAGTGTGTGAGATCAGATGCATTGTGAGGGACCCCGGCCCTCTCTAATAGCGCGTCTGAGATCTGATGCATTGTAAATTCTTCTGTATTTGGTACAATTTTCAAATGACCTGAAAATTGCAGGGAACATTTTAGGAATTCTGGGGAACCCAAGAGTTCCTTGGAACCCCAGTTGAAAAACACTGTGCTGGAGAATGGTGATACAGGATACTGTATGTAACTTCATCAGTCTCATCATGACTCTCCAAGAGCTTCTTGACCAGCGACCTGCCTTAACCTGCATAAAATTATGTATGTAGATATGTAGACATTTCTCATGGTGTGTAGGTGTTTTGTCCTTGCACGATGCAGTGTGATTTTAAGGAACTGGTAGGTTGCTGCATGGCACATTGTGACTGACATCCAATATAATACACAGTTTGATTTTTAAAGAAATACATCAGGTAAAATGGCAAGTCCTTCCTAGTATGGTAGTGAACTATGAGGATAGGAGTATGTTCAATAGGTTAAGTCAGGGGTGCTCAAACTCGCTGCGCCCCCCTCCACCTGGTCTCGCCCCCCCTTACCATTTTTAATGCGGCGTCAAATGATGTCATGTGACCCCGCAGCGTCATTTGACACTGCGTTGCCATTGTGACGGATGTCAAATGACGCTGCGGGGTCATATTACATCACGTCACATGATCTTGGACCGAAGCCTGGTAAATGAGTTTTTACTCTGCAACCAGGCCTCTGTAACTGCCGCGACCCCCCCTCCCCCCCCCCCCCCCCCCCCCCCCCCCCGAAAAAAAGCTCTGCACTCCCAGCCATTTGCACAACCTTGGGTTAGGTTATTAATGTAGTTAATTGGCAACAATGGACGCGTTTCAGGTATATACACAAATGTTTTTCAAAATATGTAACATTTCCATGGTAAACATGCTGTGGGACATTTTTCAATCTCTAATATCTTTTTGCTGATTGATTTTTCAGTCATCAAAATGGTTAGTTTTGGCTAATTTTGGTGCATCCTTGGTCAAACAGATAAAATGTTGAAATGGATATTCTTGGATCCAGTGTTCCTGGCAAAACAAAGCAAGAAATAAGTAGAACAGTTACTCTGAGAGACTAATTATTCAAATAAAATTAAAAGGCCAATAACACGGAGAAATTGTTAAAAAAACAAAACCTAGATGGATGGTTGAGTTCTTAGTTATGATTAAAACGAGCAGCTTTTTGTTTAACCAACTTGGTCTGACTTGGCTTTTATGATCCAATCACCTTTTAAAGTAACTGTTTTTTTTACTTATTTGTATCTTGTTTTGCATTTTTCTGTGAACACTGTATTCCAGCATATCGGTTACTTATGATTCTGTTTCACAATAGCTAAATAAAGAACAAACGGTTTGCAGCTTTATTAAAATACATTTAGATAAATATTGTGTTAAAAAAAAAAAGCATTGCAGATACTTCAGCATGTAAATGTTAGATTTAAACACCGTTGGCAAAAAAAAAAAGTACTTGTCTGAATTTTAAAGGTCTCAATTAGCTGCATTCAACTTCATAAACATATGACATCACTTTTGTCCTAGGGACTGCACCTTGTAACAGTGCCACAAGTTAATGCCCTGCCCCTGTTCAACCAACAGATACACATGACCTTTGACAAGGTTTTTAAGCTGGGACGCAGTTTACTTAGTTCAGTGAGGCAAATTCACACTGCGTTCTTAATAAAATGAGCACATGAAAGATCTTTTCTATGCAAATAATTAAGTCATTCGTATATATTGGGAATTTCATACTTGTTTTTATCCAACATGTTCTACATGCTTAAATTTTTTTTTTTTTTTTCATTCCTTGCTTTTTACTGAAAACCTATTCATATTTGTTTACATTAGGACGGGGATTTATAACTATATACAAATACAACACAAAATAACTATTCATCACAAGGGCAGTACAAATGATACAAGGTCATATACCTTTAAGGTTGGAGGAAAGGAGATTTCACCAGCAACAAAGGAAAGGGTTCTTTACAGTAAGGGCAGTTACAATGTGGAATTCATTACCCATGGAGACTGTGATGGCAGATGCAATAGATATCTCCAAAAAAAGGTTAGCCATCTTTTTATAAAGGAAAGATATACAGGGATATATCAAATAAGTAAACGGGAAGGATGTTGATCCAGGGAGAAATCTGATTGCCATTATTTGAAGTCAGGAAGGAATTTTAAAGCCGCAATCTATGCTGGTGTATTTTGTTTGCTAATAGTTTTTATAGTTCTATAACCATCTATCATTTAAGCAGGGGGTCTCTGGAGCTGAACCACGTTAATTTCTGCTCTGGGGATCCCCTGCTTCCGGATATACTTGCCTCCGAAGTAGTTGCCGTTAGCCGCTGTTTCCTCGGCTACCAAGGTTCACAATATGTCCGCTCTTCATAGATTTCCTGCCCTGGGGACCAATAGGAAGCCGTGACATCATCGGTGCAGATTCCTAAAGGCCCATTTGAAGCGTTAGCTGTTAACTTTAAAGCTGCTTGCTGAGCCGGAGCAGCTACCAGCACCTAAGGCGTGCTCCATAATGGCGGTGCGGGCAACGCCACCAAAACAAAGTAAGGGTGTCAATTGAGCGTGCGACAGATGTGTCCAAGTGTGCTAATTCCAAACAGATTTAAAAAAATAGTTTTTCCCGGGCGACAGATGCGTCACATTAGCGGTTCAGCCAATGAGGGCGAACCGCACACGTGACGTCATGGCTACGTCCACCTGTAGCCTCCCGATGCCTGCAATGCAAGTTTCACGCGCGAGCATGCACTATAGATGAGGCCTAAGGAGGTAAGTATCTCCTGAGGTAGGGCGTCCCTGTAGGTGAAATTTAATATCCCTGCTACACACATACACTGTGTTAGATGCATACTTACACTTAAAACCTTTTTTATCACTGTCATAATATAATAGCACCTTGAAAATATGCTCTTGATGTGGAAGATGGCATGATAATTACTGGGTATTCAGGTCATGCTCCTGTGTTAGAGAATGTCCGCGTCACATTTTAGTCATATTCTTGGGATACTGCAGCAGATCCCCGAAAGGATCAATGGAATAATTTAGCATTTCTCTTTGATCTCATCCGTTTCATCTCCATATTAAAGTATTAAACATTTATATACAGGACCAGTGACAGAACAAAGGCCACATGAAGCATATATAGTTCTGCACAAGGTGGAATCCCAGATTAAACGCAGATGGTGCCATTTTTGCATATGTTGCAGTTATTCTCTGTGGGATTTGTTGCTTTCCATGACCAGGTGAGCTGTTTTGTTAGCTCGCAGCCCTTTGGTTTTCAGTGATGCAGACACCATTCAGGAAAAGCCATAAGATGTCTTTGGAATTCTTTCATACTCTTAAAGTTGCAGACCAAGCAATATCCTCCTACTACTAAATAAACTACAACTGTGTTACATAGTTTGCAAAATGTTTTTTTTGTGTGAACTACAGTACTTGGACGTGCCTCCTTAGGAACAGAAAGTCCTTTGTGATCTGTAAATTGATAATGTAATTACAGTGTAGGTTATTTAATTTAAAAGTACAGTATTGCCCCCATAACTTCATGTTATCATCAGATTTAGATCCAGGGCATGTGTTTTATCTGTGATCCCAGTGTGTTCTGGTTCTCATAAGTCGGCACTTTGAAAATTATGAACTGGAGAACCAGGACTGGTAGGCAGTATCATAATAACATGGAGTTAGGTTGGTAATAACTAAAATAGTGCCTATTCAATCCTGCAATCTATTTTCACATTTCGGCATGCAATTGTTGGTCTTTCTGCAACAACCGTTAGAAATTCTGTAAAGAAATTTTGAAGAAATTTTTTTTTTTTGGATAATAAAAAAAAGTACATGGAATACATAATCTGTTTAATTTCTAAATTCAATTACTTCCTTTTCCAACTTTGTAAAACTTAAAGCTGCAGTTCAAGCAATCTCCTACATGTTTTTTTTTTATTTTAATAAATCAGTTCTGTACAATGAGACATTTTTAATGTATTATAATGTAACAAGCATTTTGTTTCTATAGCAACCATTTACAAAATCACATCCACTTCCTCTTCTGAAACCGGATCTGGCACACCCCTTTTTTTAGCCATGCCCTCTCTAGCAGTGAACCAATTGTATCTAGTGACTGCCTGGTCACATGATCTCCCCCACTTTGCATCTTTGGTCCTCTTCTGCGGCACTGACAGCCATTTAGTGAACCGCCGAGCTGAATCTTTGCCGATCGACCGGCTAATTATTTATCCTATGTGGATTGTATTGATGACATATATTAAAGGGTAAAAAAAAATAAAAACGTTAGCTTGGACTGCTGTTTTTAAAGTAGCTCCCCCATTTTTAGAGGTTTTATTTTCATTACAAAATTGGAACTGGGAGGCCCCCATACTATTGCTATATCAGGGGCCCTCGGTTACAGACCTATTTAGCTTGGTCAATAAAATGAAAGTAAAATCAATTATGGCTGCAAGGAGCCTCTAATAGGAAGCCACAATGTCGTGCTCTGATTATATGGTGGCTTCCTACGGGCCCTGGTAAGTGAGGCTTGGATAGCAGCCATATTGATCTACCAGAAATTCCAGCGCATAGAAAGGTAAATATCACTGGAACCGGGGAAGCCCCAGGGCTACAAATAAACATCGCGCAGTCCACCTCTGCTTTTCATTCTGTAAAAAAAGTAATTAAAATAAGATAATGAAGTTGCCAGTAAAAAGATACTTTTGCTTTTAATCAACTGATGTAAGAGTTCATTGTGTATGACATTATATTGTAGAGCTTTTGAAACAGGTTTTTTTCCTCATGTATATTATTATTTTTTATAGGCTAAAGCAGTAAAATTCGGGCATTACTGAAATCTCTGCTCTGATTGGTTAGAATTCCGGGCAATTCAGTAATGGCCGGAATTTTTGGCAACTTGCGAACTCCCCTTTCAGAGATGCAGGGAGAGCGCGGCATCTCTGTTCCTCTCTCACAGCCTATGCAGGCTCTCTCGCACAGCAGGCAGCCTATGCAGACTCTCTCTCACAGCTGCTAGTGCTGTCAGAAGCGGCTCCCAAACAGTGACTTTGTTACTTGCAACAAAGTAATATTCTTACACAACTTGTATAGCTTCTGCTAAGGTAATTGTTTTTTTTAGTTTGTAGTTCTAATCACTGTCCCCACAACTTCTCTTCCCATTCTCTCCTTCACCCACCTCCCCCCCCCCCTTTCTCACCCCTCACCTCCCCCAACCCTCACCTCTCACCTCCCCCCTCACCCCTCTCTCTAAATGAAGCGCTTATTCCTTTTATGTTACTGCTGTAAAGTGCTATATAATAAAGATATACATATAGTTGTGGCAATCTGCCCCTAAGTAACTCCACCACTACCCCACCTCTCTCCCCCCCCCCCTCCCTTATTTTTTTTTTTCTTCTCCCCCTTCAAATATTTACTAGGATTGGAACGGTGTTCTTTTTAGCTTTGGGTTCTCCCTCTCCCTGGTTCCCAAGATAACAGTTTTACTTCCTGAGTTTAAGGGGATTTAAATGGTCGTCCAATGGGAAGCCACAGCTGATGTTGCGTGTTCCTATTCGCCCGAGCTGTGGCAGGGAGTAGAGAAATTCTACACAAAGCCAGACAATACAGTGCCAGTTTGATTTGGTATTGCCTGTAGTGAGCAGGTGACATACAGTAGGATTATGTGTAACCTCTTCGCTGCCAGATTCCTGACACGTATACTTGGCATGCCCCTCTTGCAGCCAAAGGGTTCAAGCTGCAGTTGTGCTATTTGTCCCAGATTGTAAACTCTTACAAGCAGGGCCCTTGAATGTTATCTATATCTCACCAGTCAAAAGCCTTTTTCAATGTGGTTTGCAGAAAATGTACCGTTCATTTCTGCTCCATTTTTTAGGTTGTAAGTGTAACGGTATTTCTGGCCCGGCCTGACCCACCCAATCTCACATTGGCCCCTGTGGTCTAACCGGACCCCATTACAGTGTAGATATGCCTTATGGTGCACCTGTTGGCTACAGGACTCCTGAGTCTCCCGCATGATGGTGTGGGGAGGAACCCGTCAGACAGGCAGCTGAGTTAGTGTGCTGAGTCTCACCTATTTCCAGTGCAGCGCCTCCACCTCAGCAGGCCCCTGCGTCCGCATGGGGATGATCCTGACGAGAACTCCTCGGTGGTGCAACCTCCTGTGCAATCTTGGACTCTCACAACAAGGGGTTTCTCTGATCAGCTCCATCTTATTGTCACGGTGGGCATAGCTGCCCCCACATGGGTGTATTTAGCCGATCATTCGCCCGTGCTCCCCTTTGATAGGTATGTCACCTAGATGAGGGATTCACTCCCGCAGGAATCACTGCCTGTGCCAGGTCCCTGGACACAGTCTCCCATGGAGTTACTAGAACATAACTAACACTCTGCAGAACTTGAACTCCTTCCTGAACCTTGTAAGAACTTCCAGCAACTGTACTCGCCTTGAACTCGGACAGACAACTCTTGACACAGTGCTGTGCCTTATGTAACTTCTGAGGCTGACACACCTCTGACATCACAACCATGGAGTCAGAGCATGTGACCAGTCCCATCCATACACAGCACCCCACCAGGTGTGAGGGAAAACCTCCATGATTACTGCTGGCATGCCCACACTTACCAGGCCTTGCTGCCACAGGAGAGATGACTGTAGGCATTTTACATGACCGCTACATTCTCCCCCTGGTGAATCCCATCGTCCTCGCTGGGACCTAATTTGTATATACCTTTTTCCAGGAAGCACTGTAACGGAAAACATAATTAACATCACACAAATTTCCTCATAATGCGTACACATGAATACAGTCATCCGCCAAGCCCGCCCCGACCAGCAGCCACAGACCCGCGTGATGCACAGTACCACCTAAAAATAGTGAAGGGGTCCGGTTTCTTACTTCTCTACCCCCATAATCCAGAACTGTTACTGAGAAATGCCTGGGTAATCCCCTCTCTGGTCTATATGTTACTCTATGTTTATAGATATTTCTCCCATGGCCCATATGCGGATTAAATGTTCTATCCGTTCCTCGCCTTCTTTCCTATCACGGAACTCCCTCTCCCCACTGGTGCATTTCTATGGCCTCCCTAAGCCACCTATCCCGGTTGTCCTCTATCTCATCCATGAGAGGCTCAGGGACATACGGGTACTCCAACCCTGTGGAAGATTTATAACCGAGCCATTATGGTCCTCTCGGCCCTACTAATCCTAGTCGGTCAGCCTTACCTCCCCTCCCGGCAGCACCCATGATAGGGGTTCGTCAGGGTCCACGGGGTCTGACAAAATACTGGACCCATAGCTCTATTTCCCTATTCTCAATCCTGCAGCCATCGCTCCTGCAGCTCTCTGTCCCTTGTTCTGGGGTAAACCTCCCACCGCCCACCAATAAGTCCACTACATCCTCTCGCCGGATGAGGAACCGAGTGCGGTCCATCCAGCCGAGTACCCTTCAATAATGGGGCCCACCACCGGTTCTCCCGGAACTGTTTGACCCTCCTGAGCCCTATCATCGCCATGGAAATACCCCTGATGACCTCTCAGATCGCGGTACGGACCACCTAAAACGACCCGAGGTCTTTACTACGGGTTGGGATGCTGTATTTGCCACTCTCAATTCTCCCCCTCCCCTCGAATCGCCCTCCGTAGCGCCACGCGCTGCCTTTCCCCAGTCCGTCTTCCCTCTCTCCCTTGTGAATTGTCCCACGTACTCCAGGTAGGCGGTGAACCCGGTGACCGTGGGATGGGGTAGGGTGTTACACTATGGCGGGGGTTGGGCATAGGGGCAGGAACGGGACCCCTACGGGGTTACGAACCCGCTCCCTGGCTGTCCTTAGACTGGTCCAAGGTGATTCTCACCCTCCTCAGTCCTGAGATCGTCTCTCCAATTTCTGGGCCTTGTAAGTGATCGGGGACCTTCCCCCCGCTCGGAAGCGTTCGCTGCTTTTTCTTCATGGTTCCCCGCCGTCGCCACGAAGTGACGTCCTCCCCGAAACCGGAAACATCACCATCTTGCGGGATCTCTTCCTCTATGAACGACATCCGATTGCTCCGCCGTCGTTGCCGGAAGTGATGCCGTCCCTCCACGTGCGCTTTGGGCCTGGCGCGCCCCCCAGCGCTTCGCCTCCGCTGTAACCAGGTAAGTAATAGGGCTGCTTGGCTTACCCTCCGCAGGGTGTAGGCGTCTCTCTCCCGTCTCCGCCAGGTCCTGGGATGGCGGGACTCCGTCGGTCGGGTCGCCGATCTGCGGGGGACGTCCTGCCACTCACCCACGGGGTGTCGTCCTTCCGGTCTGCCTTTTCAAATCACTCGCTTTTACCACCGCCACCTCACGGAGGTCCTCGTCTGAGTAATCCCTTTTCTCTGACTTAGGGGTCTCCGGGCGGGGTGACAGTCTCTTTCCTCCCCGAACGCGGGGGTTGATTCAGCCGCCTCGATCGCTACTGACCCAGCCGACTTGACCGGCTCCAGTCCCTTGTCTCCGGCCTCCGGGTTGATCCATAGCGCGCCCGGGACTCGGCGGAGCGCCTTGTCACGTCCACCGGGGGGTCAGCAGGCTGTATAGGAATAAATGTGGGCATAGGCACAGGTACAAAGTCCCGCAATGAGGGCAACGTGCCGCCGTATTGACCGTTCCTCCGGGCAGCCCGCTTGTAGCAGAGCCCGACCACCGTCTCGGTGTTGGCCACCCCTCACTACTAGCACCCCCGCGGCACTGAGTAGGGCCTGTGTAGAGACCATTTGCCCACAAGGGAGGAGAGGCCATTCTCTTTACAGAGCCACTCTCTGTAAAGGTCTTTCCAGCTAGTGGTTCCTCGCAACTGCTGGTGGAAGTTGCTGGATCCCCACTCCCTGCTTCGGCTCCTCCCTTCTCTGACAGGTGGAACCCGCCCCAGGGGTTGCAATAATGGGCGGGTCCCACAGTGGAATATCATGCCCCTTAATTAAGGCCGCACCTCTCTCAGTCGGTGGGCGCTGGTTAGCGTTTTCGCGCCAATTTCCCCACAAGGATGGGGGTCTTTTCCCGCGGCTAGTCCATTCCTTCGCCTTTTCTGGCAGCCGCCCTCTGTGCAAGATAACCATCCTTTTTGCACGGCTCTCCATCACGGCCGGAACTACTTTCTGTAGTTGGCGCCGTCTGGATATCATCCCTGGGCCCAGTGGGTGCATTCCCACAGGCCATAGTTGAAAGTCACTCCCCCTGGTAGTAAAATCAGGGGAGGGTCCCATAGACTAAGCGGTTGACTCAGCACAGGGGCTGAGTTATCAACTGTCCATCCCGGCGCAGCCATAGCTTTCGCGCCATGCCCCCCATCAGGGCGGGGCTCTGCTGTCGCGCCATTCCGGCCAGCTCTTTGCAAGTCCTGCATCAGCCATTTTTCTGCGACTGGCCCATGCGGTTTCCCTAGCAAGCGGGAACCGCATTTTGATTGACTTTTACGCCCAAAATCCATTGTTGCTCTCCTCTCCTCGCGGGGTTTCCGCCCAATTATTACATTTCCTCACACTCTTCAAGGGTGGCCCCTCGCTGTCCCAGACAGGATAAAAACGTGGCAGCCACGGCCTTCGCTCTCCGCTCCGAGAGCAGATTGGTCAATGATAACTCGGCGACAGTCTGCTCTTCAGTGGGTGCACGCCACGGTGCCCTCCCCATCAGCCTCTTCCGTCCGCCATTCATGTTCTCCGCCCCACGCGGATCCTCCACTCTCTCGTAACAGTTATCGTACATGGGGCTCCACTCTGCTGGCAGCCACCACACCGGTACAATAAAGATTAGCTTCAGATGCACCACCACATGTGTACCTTATCTAGGTGTGGACCCGTGTTGCTACCTCAGGCTAGGCTCACTCTCTCAGGTCGGCTGTGACTCCTTCCTCCCAGTCTGGTGCTCCCTACGGTGAGTGTCTGGAATGGGCTAGGTACTCTGGCTGCTCGGCCATGCAGTACTTGGGGCGTCTACCTGTCTTGGTCAGCCTACGGCAGACCCTCTCCAGGATTCCTGACCATGTTAACAGGCTATCCCTTTCGGCATCCTACCAACTAGCACTGCCTCAAGGTGACTCGGTCACTTATAGCCCGCTCCAAACCCCTCACTCCTTTCAGGCCCCTAGGTTGTCCCTGCGAACTGCAAATCCCTCAGCCCCCTACCACCCCTAGGTCCGTCCTACCAGCACAGAGTGGCAGCAGACTCTCTCCCTGTTTCCCAAGTGTCCTAGCTAGAGCCTGTCCTGATGACAGATCTGATCTCAGCAGCTCGCCTCCAAATGTAACGGTATTTCTGGCCCGCCTACCCACCCATCTCACATTGGCCCCTGTGGTCTAACCGACCCCATTACAGTGTAGATATGCCTGATGGTGCACCTGTTGGCTACAGGACTCCTGAGTCTCCCGCATGATGGTGTGTGGGAGGACCCGTCAGACAGGCAGCTGAGGTAGTGTGCTGAGTCTCACCTATTTCCAGTGCAGCGCCTCCACCTCAGCAAGGGCCCCTGCGTCCGCATGGATGATCCTGACGAGGAACTCCTCGGTGGTGCACCTCCTGTGCATCATTGGACTCTCACACACAGGGGTTTCTCTGATCAGCTCCATCTTTATTGTCACGGTGGGCATAGCTGCCCTCCACAATGGGGTGTATTTAGCCGATCATCTCGCCCGTGCTCCCCTTTGATAGGTAGTCACTAGATGAGGGATTCACTATTCCCGCAGGAATCACTGCCCTGTGCCAGGTCCCTGGACACAGTCTCCCATGGAGTTACTAGAACATAACTAACACTCTGCAGAACTGAACTCCTTCCTGAACCTTGTAAGAACTTTCCAGCAACTGTACTCGCCTTAACTCTGACAGAACTAACTCTTGACACAGTGCTGTGCCTTATGTAACTTCGAGGCTGACACACCTCTGACATCACTAACCACGGAGTCAGAGCATGTGACCAGTCCCCCCATACACAGGGCACCCACCAGGGTGTGAGGGAAAACCTCCATGATTACTGCTGGCATGCCCACACTTACCAGGCCTTGCTGCCAGCAGGAGAGATGACTGTAGGCATTTTACATGACCGCTACATAAGTGCACTGTATAAATGTTTGTGTGCTAACGAATGTTCAGAATACGGAAGAGCCATCAACTACAAAATAACGTTGCAATCTTGTTTATCAATAAAACATGCATTCTTCCCTACTGCTAGTGTATGTAAATAGTGTAATTTTTCATATTAATCTCTATTCCCTATGGTGCACTCTGCACGGTGGAATATGTTGTAAATAAGAATAATTCTGCTCAGCGTTACTAACATACAATGTTGCATCCACCAGCGATGCAGGAGACTTGTCAAGTTTTTTTTATAGATGGTTATCTGGCTTGGGTATACTCACTATTGCCTCACGTCGGTGCAAAAAGCAGTGGACCACTTACATGTTGCAATGGTGACAAAGTAGGAAGAGCGATTAGAGGGGGACTCCATTTTTGTTTCTTCATGGGCACTTGGAAAATGTTACAAAGATCAGACACATAAGCATGTGGACATAGTAAGCTGACACTTGGGAGAGGTTTGGTTTCTTATCTACTTTCTGTGGTGTCACTGTGTGCTTAACAAGAGGTTTGTAGGTTTTATTTGGACAGGCCGCTCCTCCTTCCTCTCTGTTTATTACCCATCTAATAGAGACAGCATGGGCAAAGGTTAAAGTAAACACTTCAACATAGACACTGTTGAAAATACAAATTTTTCTTTATTTGAAAAGAAGCCAGAACAATCTAATTTTTTAGAAGTGAAACTTCAATGCTGGCATACCTACCAAATGAAAATTTGCCTTGGAGTAAATCGCCTTCATAGTGACGGAAGTGCAGCGGCAAAGTGATGTCACTGCTGGCAGAAGAGGCCGTCAGTGTTGCCAGCTTGCAGAGGCCTGCGCAGTAGGGGGCGGCTCCAGGCGCGCCTGCGCCGTACGAGGCGGTGCACCAGCGCCGTACGAGGCGTCGCACCAACAGCAGGACTCTCACAATTTACAGTTACTATAAATATAGTCGGGGCAAATAGCTAAAACACACTTTTGAAGTCAGACTTCTTTGCGTTTTTGGCACTGAAATTGTGTTGGTAATTTTTTTTTTAATGGAAAAAAAAAATCACAAATACAATTTCTGTGACAAAAGACAAAGGTTTCACTTAAAATGTGTGTGCTCGGCGCACACACACTACTTTTTTTTTTTTCGTCACCATGATCAGTGATGGAAATTTCCCGGGCGCCTAAAATGCCATCCCTGGGTTTGTGTTGAGTGACCTGCGCCACATCTATGAATAGTTATCGTATCGTTCAGTTACAGGTGCAATGCTCTACCCGAGGAATTTCTTTTGTTCCTTGGGTCGTCTTCATTATCAAAAATGCAAAAGCGGTGACGGTATGCCCATAAACACTCCGGATTTCAGCATTACTGGTTTGCCACTAAACTATCCACCACAAGAATAAAACATTAATTTGAATTTCACCACAAGATGCTACATTTGGAATTAATAGTTTCGTGTGAAACCAGTGATGCTGAAATCGTGTTAATGGGCGTGCAGTCTCCTTCCTTTTTTTCCTTTTTTGGTTCAGATTTTATAGTGTGGCGACACTGTGAGACAAGCACTCCTAGTGAATAGTGAGTTCAACTAGACCAATCTACATTGGTTTTTTTTGTTTTTCTACTGGTCTCTATTATAAAATAATTGAGCTTTTGCCATGTTTTTTGATGTTGCTGGAAGTCCTAGTTTGCGTACATGGCCACTACTGACTTTTCAATATTGGAGGGTCACCATTTGAAAAGCATCAGTCAGTTCTCTGTTGCTTTGCACGGTGGCCTAGAGCAGTAATCTGATGGCTGACACATTTGAATCCATTGGTGCGGCCTTCTGTATGGATTGCAGTAGTATGTGTTTACTTTACACAGGTGAAATTGTGCACTGAATTGAGGTACTATAACTTGTGCACATTTATAAGAAGACCACTCTTCCTGTGTCACCGTTGCACCATAATTAACATTTCCTTGCCAAAAGGGCATTGCCGGCCCTTCTGCCACTAGTGGGGTTAATTGTTGTCCTAAGAAAGTTGAACGTGGATTGGCTCATCCTTTTTTAGTGTCTTTGGCTGGGGAGAAAATATTTTGCGCTGGTAGCAACAAGCCACTTTCTTGTGTTTTCTCGTGCACAATGTGTGTGCCTATAGGATTGAGGCTTTTCCATATTCCATGCTGGGGGAAGGGGGGGAACAAGCTTATCAATACCCCCATTTCGCCTCCCATTTATTTACTTATTTTCCACATCAATCAATCTCTCAACCACTATTTATTTGTAGGTCGCTGCAGCTGGAAAAGTGGTGGAAATACTTTTGTTTACCCCCATTCAACCTTGTTGCTCCTAGTACCTGTGCAAAGGAAAAGTTGCTGGGAAAAAAATATTTGACCTTCGGACAATCCTATATTTCTGGTGTCCAGCCAATTCCTGTACCCTGACTTGTTTGTAGTGCTCAAGACCTTGCTGCCTTGTAAATAGCCTTAATATTCAGTAGAAGACACATCCCTATAGTATGAGTTCATGTTTGGTTATTCTCTTTGGTCATTATTTGGTAGTGGGGGTCAGTCCTCCTGCAAGAATCCGCTTCTCCTTCTTCTTTTTTTTTTTTTTTTTTTTTTTTCCCCTATTTACCTGTTTATTTTAAATTGCCTAAATTCAGATTTACTTGCCAATGAGTTTAGTTCCTAAACCACTGGTGTAATTTCTCCGATGTAAGGACATTCTTTCTAACACTTTTCTTTTGCAGGTAACATTAGGCTCTACACTGTTACTACTCTTAACATGAGGCAAATAAAAGATTCTCACTGAGCGCTTCAAAAGAAACTTGGGAAACATTTTTATTAGAACAAGGACAACAACAATCCGACATAGAGGCCTCCCCCGTGTCTGTCACCACCTACTCTGAACATCAGTATGATACTTCTGAAAAGCTTATACCATTGGGTTTCTTGGATTAACCCTTTCTTCCTTGTCATTTCAGCTGGTGGGCTTGCTACTGATTGCCATAGCAGCATGGGGCAAAGGTTTTGGAATAGTCTCCAGCATCCACATCATTGGCGGGGTGATTGCTGTTGGCATCTTTCTTCTACTCATCGCCATTGTTGGTTTCATTGGGGCAGCTAGTCACCACCAAGTGATGCTATTTCTCGTATCCTTGTGCCCTACGTGAATGAATGGATTTGTATACAATGGTTTATATTCTCGTCCGTCCCTCCCTCCCTCCCTCCCTCCCTCCCTCCCCTTTATTTTCTATTTATTATTATTTCCTTAATGTATGTAACACATTGGGGGGGAGGTGTGTGTGTGGTTTTTGCTAAAAAAAATTGCCTCTTTGCATCCGCTACTATTGATACACTTCTGGCAATATGTCTGTGTTGGCTATAGTAGTTGCTTAGAAGATGCAGGCAGAAGAAACCTAGGCTGCTTTCTGAAGTATGACACTGCTGATCTCCAGCTCAATGATATTCTACAAAAGTCACTTGGTAAATATAGGCCAATATCCCTTCAAAGTAAGCGGTGCTATTTCTCCTAGCTCCAGAAGGCACCTTAGAGAATATCATTGCTTAGAGAATAATGGACCATAGTGTATCTATATTATTTTACCACGACATGGGCTGCCTATGCTGACTTTGTGTTTTGTAAAAACACAATCCGTGTGTAGCTTTTTTTTTTTTTTTTTTTTTAATTTTTTTGTGTGTGTATTTTTGCAATTTATTGTTGCACTGCGCTTGTAGATGTGTATTTCCTTAACTGCAATGCAGTATATGGTTGTTTTGTTTCTAGTCTTTGTATTGCAGTTTGGGGTCTCATGTTCATGTTTGGCAATGAATCAATCACAACAGGTAAGGGGGTCTGTTTCATGCTGCTTTACAGTGAAAATGTGTTTAGAAAGGTATATGGGTCGCTCTGTTCCACTATACACCTGTTCCACTTCCTGTGATCATATGCCCCTTAGTTTTAAGGTCTACAGAGCAGAAAATCCATCTGAGTATGTCCTTCATTAAAGGAGCTTTACCGTTAAAAGAAAACATTAATTTCCCCCGTAGGTGGGAAGCAGGCGGTCTCCGGGACTGAACTGTGTTAATTTCAGCTCTCTGAACCCCTGTCCCCAAACATACTTGCCTCCTAAAGGGGCTGCTGATATCTGTTTAAAGGTCATTACTAAGGAATGCTTGCTATTGGGATGCGGGACCTTTTTTAAATAAACTGTTTCCATGCCTGCCCTTTTAGGGGCAAGTATTTTGGGAAATAGGGTGCCAGATCATGTGATTAAATTGTAACTGAGAACTTTGATTTTCCAACTGACCAAATGTGGCCATCTTCTCCCCACCCTCCCCCTTAAGCTGAACACACTCACTGCCACAGATCTTACTTTGAAGCTGCAAATTATAGTGTAAAGTTGGATCTTTCTTTCCCACCTGTACTGGAAACTTCTCATCTGTCTAGGAATAATATTCTGCGTATGACTAATATGTATAGAGACATCACCTTGTGCAAACTGGTCAAGATGTAGCACATGCTGTACAAAGCTGCACAGGGTCGCACTAAAATGAGAATTTTGTTTGTGTTGCTAAGGCTCCATTAGAGCAAAACCATTCAGCTTCACATTACTTCAAACACACTTGTGTGAGCGAGGTCTGGGCATCAGGATTAGGTTGGATACATTTTTTTAAATTTTTTTTTTGTATGTAACGTTGATACTGGAGCTTTTGACTTCTCCACACAGGTAAGTGACAATGTTCCCTTTTTAACCTGCTGGTTGTCTAGCATTACATACTATAGCAGTTTAAGCAAGAGGTTTGCCACACTGGATCTAACGCAAAATATAGATGCCTCAGAAAATGCTGCAGTGCAATGAGTGATATTGCGTTAGAATAGCACATTGTTCTTGTTGATCACTGGGGATGGTGAGGCATGGTCTTCTCTCTGCCCACTATTTGTAATCTCTTCCCTTGTAGGAGCAGTTCCTAAATACGACATGGAGCAAGATGAGCGATGACACCAAGACGGAATTGGAGTCCCAGTTAAACTGCTGCGGCCTGCTGAACACCACAGAGGGCAGGGCACAGTTTGCCACGGATTACGCTTTGTGCAAAGCGGTGAGCCCGGGAGCGTCTTGTCCGGCCATGATCCGGTTCCACCTAAACTTGATATAGGCACCCATTGCTTTTGTGCAACTTGCATTTCCCTCAACCTAGCTCAATGCTACGATGTCTGTCCAATAGATACTGTAGTAAGAGGGGTTGCCAGGCAGATAGTATTGTTTGTTCCTTTTGTGAAAGTAATGACATTCATACTCATTGTTTACATTACTTTGTTATTGCTTGACCTCAATCTAAAATGAAAGCATTACTTGTGGCAATAGGAATTTTCTTACCCTATAAAGGTGTTCTGGTCACACCTGCTTTGGTCACCTACAGTACTATTGCTAATTGAGGTAAAATGTCACTTATATATTTTGGCGTTGATTTGCACAATTAAGTGCTTCTTGAGTGATGTCTAAAGATAGGATCACACAGTTAATATTTATTGAGTTTAAACAAATGCAGCAAAAATGTTGCATGTAAATCTTTCACAGGGCAAACATACAGCATTCTCCTGAGAAAAGCATTTTTTTCAGCCCGGATGACATAATGCTGCTCACCAGTAATGGCTAAGGCCGCATTTATAGCGACGGTGTGCGGGAACAACAAACCTCTTCTCATAGAGGCTGTTCATAGAGTATGCGACTGCGCGCGCGATTATTGGGAAGACAAACATATTGTCTTTGCCACGCGAAGGCCGGGGTCACGTGCGTGTCACAGCCAACGAGGGCAAACCTCTCAAGTGACTCCACCGCCACGACTCCCCGTCGTGTCGGACCTCGGAGCAGGTTTCGCGCGAGCAACAGGCGTGCATGACGGCGTGCGTGCGTCCACTGTAAACGCAGTCCAAGTCGTTCAGGATTCATTAACATTCCACATATGTTTCACGTGCTATTAATATTTAGGAAATGTGAACTGAACATTGATATCTACAGCATCCAAATGGAGACCGGCAGCGAGCCAGAAAGTGCCCACTTTACATGCACTCAAACTCGCACATGGATGTGATATTGTATCTGCACAGTCGCGAAAATAGATGAGCGCAAATATAGTGAATACTCTAACGAGGTACCCCAGACAGACTCCGCCATTTAAATGCTGTGGGGAAGAGCGTGGGGCCCCTGTAACCGCCCGCGTCCCCCCAACAAAATCTCTCGCCCCCCTGGGGGGTACAGACCCCAGTTTGCGCACCGCTGACTTAGACATAGCTAGGGATAAAGCTGCACACTGAAGCCACAGAGTCCACAATGTAGGCAGACTCGGGCTCTAATAGGGGTAAAGTGGGGTGCTCAGTGCAGTATACTAGTATGTGAACCCTTATATTCTAGACCAGGTATTGTATGTCTTTATTTGTATAGCACTTCACAGTAGTAATACACGTGGAAATCATATAAATAAAAAATAATATAAATAACAGGTCATGGGAATAAGTGCTTCAGACATAAACGTAACATTCAGGAAAAGGAGTCCCTGCTCCGAGGAGCTTACAATCTAATTGGTATGTAGGAGGAACGTACAGAGACAGTAGGAGGGCATTTTGGTAAGTGCTTCTGCAGGGGGCCAAGCTTTACGTATCATGTGTCTAGTAATATCTACAGTGCTGCGGAACTGGTCAGGTGACCATCCCCTGGTTAACTGGTGGTCCCTGGTGACCCTGCCAATATGGTGTTGCAATGGGGATCATAGTGAAATAGACATTAATAATATGACCGGTATTCAATCCTGTGTGCCGGGGTGGCAGGTACAGCATGGTTATGCACAGCAGTTAACCCCAGAGTAACCCGGTGTATGTAATCCCTGAATGTATTTTAGAGGATAGGGATAATTGCCCTGATTTTAATATACCCAGGATCGGTAGTATCACAAACTATAGGTGGGAGCAGGAACCAGGGTGGAGGAAACCTTTCTAGGAATCCACAGCCACACTTCAATACAACTATGTGAGAATCCATTAAATACCATGGTGATAACGGTTCTTGGTATTGCACCAGTGCGGAGACGGCAGCAGGGTAAATACTTGACTGCAGTAGGTGCCTCAGCGTGCAGACGTGTGTCCCGGTTCAAGGATGGTAACGGTTTTTATTTCGATGTTCGAGCAAAGGTAGAAGCACAGCAAGTACTGCTGACAGCAGTGCGCGCCTGATGCCGCATCCATAGTCCGCGCGACGCAAACAAAAGGCTGTACCTCTGAGAGCGGCCATAGAGCGCGCGACCACGCGCTGCACAAGAATGGCGCGGCCGTTTTTTTTGTTTTGTTTTTTCTTCTCGCGACGGCCGGTTCACGTTCGCGGTTCAGCCATTGATGGTGAACGGCTCACATGACACCACGCTCCATCGTGCGCCTATTATATCCGAGGCCTAAGACTGCGTTTATATTGGCGCAACAAACCTCTTGTCTATGAGGCCGCCCAGAGAGCGCGCGAGCAATTCTGGAGAAGACAAACAATTTTGTCTTTGCCACGTGATAGCCGGGCCACGTGCGCGGTTCAGCCACTGAGGGTGAACCGCTCACGTGATGCCACACCTCCCAATCGCGCAAACCCAAAGATCAGAAATCGCTCGAGTTGCGCGCGTGCCCACTATATAAACGCGGCCTAAATCTACAGGCGAGCATCCCGGTGGCCGTTGTGCTTTGTCAAGCAATGTGTCGCTGCCTCTATCGGGATGCAGTAGATATCAGTGTTCTGTTGGTATATACCTCCTCCCCATGTGCACCAATCACCCCTTTACTTTTCTAGGAGTGCTGGTATCTACGTTGGTTTTTGTATGTAGGAAATGCACAGAATTGAATATGCTGACTGTGTTCCCGTCCTCCACTTGCAGATTTGCATACAAACCAAAACCTGTCAGACCTGTGGGGATGTGATGCTGAAACATGCAAATGAAGTCCTGAAAATCCTTGGAGGTGTTGGGCTCTTTTTCAGTTTCACGGAGGTAATGGGGGCTTCATTGTAGAAAGTCATTGGTTGTGGGAAATTTATTGATCGGAGCATGTAGGAAAATCTGAAGAGTGCAGAGTTCTCGTTGGACATCTTTATTAGCGGTTTATAACTGTACGCAAACTTCTGGGTGTCGCATTGTTGTAGAGGTCTGTTCTTTAACCCTTTAAACGTTGCCTGAAGTACCAATTGCTGATCTAAGTCATCTTTTGGTGCGGCATAACGGAAAGGTTACAAGGGATGCCTCCTTTTTTGAAACTTTAAGGGGAACTTCAGCCATTTTGATATTGGGTCAGTGTTTGTCTGTGAATTCCCTGGTGTCTGTTTCTTAGATGGCTTAAACATCTCTGTGCCAACAACTGTGGTGGGGGCACTAACGTTTTGGTTTTCTGGGGTCCTGGTTAGTTTGGAGAGTTATCCTCGCTTGGAGTTGGAATGTGAGGGTCCCCTCATTTTTAAACTTTAGTGGGGTTTGGATCTACAAAATCACACAATTTTTCTGGGATATAGTGTTTTTCCCCATGGACATTTTTAATATGACTTCTGCTGGGAGCAGAATCTATGGGAAGAACCTACACATTTTTGTAACGCTGAAATAAGAGCCCAGTTAATCGTAGTTTTACATGATATATGCATTATTAAAGAACCATACATACTGTATATAGCAAGGGTTATTGCAATTGCTCATAATGCAGAATATCTCAGATATTACATAGGATTTAATAGCAATGATAGTGTGACATTCAATGCAATAATCCCGTGTGTGTGTGTAATATGTTTATGCCTTTGCTAAACTTTGGAAGGTATATTTTTATCTGTACAATTGTACAGTACGTATGTGTTTGTCACGGTTGCCAGTGCTTCGATCTAACTGATGGAACTTATTTGCAAATAATGTACATAGCTGTTCTGGTAACTTTATGGGTGGGAACCAACTGGTTATAGTCTACAGGTTCTTTTTGGACAATAAAAACACAGATTATTTTGTATAGGTTTATATTAAGAATTATTGTGGTTGAAACGTTGCTGCCACTGACAATTTCCAACATTTTCGTCAGTACTCTGTGTTAAAATGGCATCACCACCGTTCTCCAATATACAGGAAGTCGAATCAAAATAATTTACAGTGCAACCAAATTAAACGCAAATATAGGTTTCTTGCAAATCTGTGCCATATTTTTTTTAAATTATTATTATCTCCCATAGTTTTGTACAGTACTACACACTACAATACTTTTTTATACATTTCTGTATTTTTTTTTTTTAATCTATATAGCTGCTATGCTGTACAGTTGGCACACACACTCCCTTCAGGATCAGTAACTTGAATGTGTTGCTTCAGAACAGAATCGCTACCTGTTTGGCAATTGGTGATTCTCATAGCTCCCTTCCCACAGGAGTGATATAGACTCGTGATAGTTTAGCAGCACCTTGTCTGTAGAGTGGCGTTCTGTGAAAGCGGGGAAAAATACTTTTCAGGTTATGAAGTTGCAAAAGTAAGTAACCTGTGTTTTTGGTGCACCTACAATGATTAATTTTGAAGTAGAAAGAGGAGGAAAAGGGGTGCTGCTGATTAATTTGCTCATCACAACGTAAAATAGTGGGAAATGGGCTTCTCCAGCTGTAGTAGCACAAAGTTATTGGCTCCATTTTATAAAGCTCAGCTGGCAGGTAGGTACCTTTACCCCCCCCCCCCCCTCCCCTCAAGCACCGCTTTAAGACTTCATGGGCACCCATTTGTGAGCCGTTCATTATGGTTCCACCCAGACCTTCTCCTTCGTGATTTAATTTTTTTATTGTTATAAACATCTGAGGATGATGGAGACTTGGCGAGCCCCCCAGATGCCACATTCATGCCTCCTGCTGCAGTGTTTTGGTGCTACATGAGTCAGGTTGTGGCTGGTGCGTTCCACCACAATCATTGGTCGGCAAGGATGTGGGACTTTCCAACCTGGCTTGCGCTAGGAGCTGCAGCACAAGATGTGTTTCCCTAAAACTCCTACACCTGGCCTATGGAGGCGCATGCAGGATCTTATTCTACTATCAAGCCTCAAAAGGCAACAACAGTCCAAGCACCTGTCGTGCACAAACTGTAAGCAAAAGTTATCCTCTGGCTATTTATAAGAAGCGCTGCAATGTCTGCATTAGGAAAGCGGCGATGGAAGATGCCCTTCTTAAATGTCTGAATTCTTCGCCTGGATGAGGAGTGCTTTTATGGAGAAAGTGGCCATAGAAGAGGATGCAAGGATACCTCCTCAGAAAATTCAGACCTCTCTGAACACCCTTCACCCTCAAGGGTCATGGGTTATGCCCGCCTTAGATAAAGAATATTATCTCTCTGAAGAGGTAGAAGTACAAGAGGAACTGGTCTCTTTTTTATTTATTTATTTATTTATTTATTTTAAACGTGAAACTCGACTATTTTACGAAAAATATGTGACATTGAATATCCAAGATACCAAAGAAGAGCTTGACAACTTGGATAAGGCACTTCTGGGGTCGCAAAGAAAAGTGAGATATTTTTCCATTTTCGGCAAACAATGAAAGATATTCTCCCAAAAGAATGGTCCACACATGTAAGAGAAGTACTTGAAGATCTATCCACTTGCTGAAGGGCTATCGGCTTTCCTCCAAAAAGAGCCACAGCTGTCTCTAGGATTGCATATAGAACCACAATTTTCTTTGGAGGACAGTTTATCCTCTAACATTCCCCTCAAGAAAATGTAAGGGATTCCGGACAGAAAATATTCCAGCGCCTCTGCCTACATAGCCAGTACAGTGGGAATCTGGTAGAAGACATTTCTGTTCAGAGATGTGTAATTGACCCCGTTTTATTTTTATTCAACTCTAAAAACGGTGGCAAAAAGCCGTAACCTTTTGTAATCCTGACGCTGTGCATTTTTTAATTCTTTTTATTTTTTTATTTTTGCTCCTATGTTAAGTATTTATGCCATTGCAAACTTCATTTAATTTTTTTACTCGCTCTACATCATCCGACGCGAACAACACAGCGTAACTGAACACCAACATGTCTGTATTCTATAGGACTTTAGTCAGGGTAGTACATAACCATGGAAGGTGTGTGTGTCACACTTGTAGACCTGTGAATATCTATGCGAGGTAAAAATGTGTTCCAAAAATGATTCACCATATTTACAGTACATATTTCTAGGCTACTCTTAAAATGGCAACTGGATGGACTGATCACTGCTATCGAAAGTTCTACTGCTCCAAATCTATTGGGAGCATATTTTCATTTACGCACTTTGGCTGTAATCAGAGGTTGGAAAAACCATATAATCGCTACCAGCGGCGTGTGACTGTGTTACCTGATGTCATCTGTGTGCACTCTTTGCACCAACCAGTTTAACCCACAGTGTGATCTCCACTGGACTACTGTGGTGCTCCGCCGCCTCTCCCACATTATTAGACGGATAACAAAGGAGACACTACAGACCTTCCTGTCTACCTCCCGCCGACACATCACTGACAGGCTGAGTCCTGGTTCTAATTGCACCTTTAATTTTATCTTGATATACGTGCAATACTTGCCCCCCTTCTTCTTTTTTTATGCTAATACATTTCTAGATATTCTATGAGTGGTCGCGTGCTCCTTTCTTCTATTTTCTCTTACAGACACAAACAGGAACTGAAGGGCCAGAAAAGCCTGGGAATTCTGGGGCCAATGCTTTGTTTATTCACTCTTTCCTAACAACTTGCTTTCTGCAGTAAAGCTAGCAACATAAACCCCCAAAAAGGAATACTAGCTGTGAACGTAAAAAAAAAAAAAGGGGGGGAATACTAGACAGATCCTACATAATGGCAACATAACCAAAAAGAAATACGACGTAACCAAAACCGAATACTAAATAACAGGATCCTATAACCATACTACATAATGGCCATGACTAGAGAAATGAATTACAAAAAACCCTTCATGCTGGTGCTGTGGGTGACGGGGGAAAAGATATATGTATAGACCTCCCTTAAGATACTTCTACATCAGTAGAGTGTGAGATCCTCAATCCACTATTGTGCGATAGGGCACAGTCCGTTGTGCAAGTTTAATCTGTATCGCCCTCCAATGGGTATGTGTTTCTGCCGAGTCACACCATAGTTTAAACATGGTTACTAGGGGTATGGGAACGTGCAATCAAGAATCCCCAGCTCCCTATTCATTTATGCTATAATGCTGATTTATAGATCTACAGTACTATGGTTGAAAAGAAATGGAGCCGGAATCTCCGTCTCTTGCATATCTAGAAAACTAAATACTCGGGCACTTTCTTTGCAGAACATAAGTAGTACCAGGTAAATGAGCTTTGAACATCGTGATTTCTGCAGATGTGGTACGTGTCTAGGTTTAGCCCGGAGGTAGCCCTGATAACTTTGGCAGAGATCTGCAAGGTGCCAACATTTTGCATAAGATGGGAAGGTTGCTGGATGACCTATGGACCTTTTTCCATCCCTTGGTCCCACCAGCGGCTTATTTATTTGTTCTGTTCATTCAGAACAAAGATGACTTTCGAGCAGAGTGCTCCTGATAGCACTCAATTGGCCCATTGGGTATTGGTACATCCTGTTATTTAACTATGTCGTGGGGGCCCAGAAGAAATTGCAAAATGTTACTTTCAACATTTCCTTTTTCTTTAAGTCCCTTCATATCCTCCCACTCTCCCACGCTCTGTTTTTATTGTTCCCGCTTTTTCCTACCCCCAGCTGGAGGAGGAACCTATTTCCCACTGTTATGTTGCCATGAAGAGACTTGAAGAAAGGGAAATATTGTAATTGCATTTCTCCATTTTCTTGTCTTCGTATTAGTAGCAAGGAAATGAGGGAGCACGGTCTTCCTTGTATGGCGCACACACACAATCTTGCTGCGTGGGGCTAAGCAATGTTGCATCACATCGGTAGTCTGTCCACACATCACTTTTATTCATACTTTTTATTTCTTCTCTCTTGCAGATTCTTGGAGTGTGTCTCGCCTTTCGCTACAGGAACCAGAAAGACCCTCGTGCAAACCCCAGTGCTTTTCTATAGCGCTACTGAACCAATCCCGTGACCGCTCAATCATGTCATCTATTTTTATTTATTTTTTTTCCCCCTCCCTAGTACCAGTCACATCTCTTAGCCGCTTCTTCTTATCCTATGGATTCCATATTGTTCCTTTGAGCAGGGAGAGGGGACGTGTGGCGGAGGAAGAAGCTCGGTCCTGGCTAAAAACTCATAAGAAAGGGGCATCATTCGGGGATGCAAGCAGACCAACATTTTTTTTTTTTTTTAATTTGCATCAAGTAAAAGGGGTTGTCATGACTGTCGCAGAACTAGGCACTCGGTGATCTTAATTGAAGCTCTGCTCCTGAGTGCTTTAGGCCGTGATTATACTGAAAGCGGCGGAGCGGACAATGCTCTGCACCGCCAAAACAAACGACCGTTTTCCTATGAGCACGCACTAAGAGCGCGAGGCGGGCAAGCGCGCGAATTGCGAGCAAATCCAGAAATTTGATTCTCTGGCCTGACGGCTGCGTCACGTGAGCGGTTCAGCCAGTGGGGGTGAACTGCTCACGTGATGTCATGGGCACGCCTCCCGATGCTACCTGCCTGCAGTGCAGGTTTGGGGCGGCGCATCGCCCTTAGGAAGTGCGTGCCCCAGCCGCCACTGGTATAATCAAGGTCTTATTGTTTTTAAATCTAGAATACGCAGGGGAAGTGACATCTGCCTGTCCCATTTTATCTGGAACAGTGACATAGGAGCCCACTGTTACTGATGCATGAACAGAGAATGGGCACTCCCTTTTTGCCACGTTACTAAAGAGCTGATTGAATGGCAGGTCTGTGCACGTGTACATATATAGATATAAGAATGCATACCTGTCTTTTTTTGAGATGATGATTTTTTTTATGTTCATGGCAAAGGGTGAGAGCGCTACTTGGTTTGGCTAAGGACACACATACCTGGTTGGCCATCTACAGAATGGAAACCCAGACAAAAGTGGAAGGGAACACGAGTCAATGTTAATAATCTTTGGGCTACTTTCCCTTTATCATGATCAATGGTGAGCGCTTCGCCCTGCACCTTCCTTATTTATTACCCAATGTGTTTTCTGTGGTAACCACGCCAGTGCTAAATAAGCTCATCTTAACTCGTACAACAATTCTATATTTTTAATGTAAGCACTATGTGTGCAGTGCTGTACGTGTTTGGACAATCTGCATAGATGAGGTTTTGGTACACTGCTAGGTGGTACAGGCCTTTTAACATGTTAATGCATGCGTTCCTAAAACATAACGTGCAGGTTGTATATCTTGGGTGTGGAAACTGGGAGTCCTGACATCAAGGGGGCCACATTGCATATCTTACCTGTCCCTTTTCCCCCATTAGATCTTTGTTATTGTGGAACAGATCAGTAGTCTGCTGTATTATATTGGAATTGAGTGTCCCGGTCCTGTGACCATGGGAGTGAGCGTGTCCTGGTCGTGTTTAACCTTTGCTCAAATCAACTGTGCTGATTTGGTTCAGCGAATGGAAGACCTCACAGTATAACTAAACGTGGCGTTACTACTCCCAGTGCTGCCATGCCTGAGCCAGATATTTTAACAGCTAGAAGTTTTAATTTTCCAGAATTGACTTGGCACAAATAATTCCTTCTCTGTCTGAATTCTTCAGCATTGGGTCACTTCAGGAGTTTAATAACCCCACACTTTTTATTTTTATGTCTTACAAAATAGTAAGTCATAAATCAGACGGTTCCTGTCTCACTGGTGGTTAACAGGAATATAAAGTACCCTGTATAGAAATTGCAATTGTGACCTAAAGTCATGTCCTTTTGTATGCTCTGCAAGACTCTAGGTAAGTCTATTGCTTTTTAATATTCTCTGTGGAGAGCGATCCATTGTACTCTAGGCAGACGCACACAAATGAGAAATGGGATAGTGTGGTAATGCTGCCATTTGACGGTTCTTTTGTCATGATCTATTTAGGTAAGCGTCTCCCAGGTATCATATTCATTATTATTTTCCAGTGCTAAATAAACCAGCAACCCATTTGTTTATTGAAAGTGTGCACACACACACACATCCTTAGTCCTGTGCAGAAGTGGGAAGTGCGGTATCCTGTCTGGTCATTTTTATATAATACTATTGTCCTTTAGCAGTTAAATCAGCTGTAATATTTTGGAAGCTCAGAATTACAATCATGCATGTGAACACCTTCTGAAGAAGACTGATATGTAAATTAAGAGGGCAAGACGGAAGCAACAATACTGTACGTCCGTTGCCAAACTTTGACTGTATGTGCTTTGTTGCAGTCACCTTTTCCTAACGACAGCCCATTTTTGGCAGCAGGTGAGATTTCCCTAGAATTGACAATTAGCTGGCATATGACTGCCTGCAGGAAGATAGGGATTGTGAATTATTTATTCAAATAGCTGACCAAAAATAATAAAGTATTTACTCCCTAAAACTTCAAAGGCTAGTTTGGTGATTTTTAATGGAAGGGCAGCTCTTGCCTCTCCCGGCTTGTTCCTCTTCAGCCTGTGATCCTTCTCTTTATAAGCCCTCCCTTGCAAAACGTGTCTTGTTGCTGCCTCATACTACTACTTGTATCTCTGGTACTGCTCACACTTTGTGCGTGCGATATTTAAGGGAAGGCTCCTGTACATTGACACAGCAGGCTATTATAAATGGCAGGCCTGGCCTCAGTCTGTGACATTGCACTTGTAGCTGTTAAAATCTGCATCTCTTTAGAACTTTACAATGGACGTTCTTGTTTTTATTCTCTTACATTTCAGGGCACCTGCTTTGTGTTTAACCCCACTGCTGCCAGATTTCTGTAACACATTTCTCTTGATGCCACATGCCCCCTTTGCAGCAAAACAGCTTCAGCTTTCCCCCCCCCCCTTTTTTTTTTTTGGCGCTTATTAAAAATGGATGTAATTTTATTTTTTAGAAGTTATTAGAAAGTGTTTTTTTTTTTAGTTTTTTTTTTTAAATTGGATTTCTAAGAATTACACCAAAGTGGTGACTATTAAAAGTTCTTAGATTTTTCTATGATTTTGACCTAGATGTTTGGTAGTATAGAGGTGGGTTGTTTTTTTTTTTTTTTTTTTTTTTTTTGCCTATGTAGTTAGTAACACTGCTTTTGAGATTTGGGCTCAAGTTTAAATCATTTCCCCATTTTGGTTTTGAATACTGAAGACTTTTTAAAGGAGAGATTGGCCAAAAACTGTCAAAATATGCAGATTTTTTTGGGGGGGGGGTTTACTTTTTTTATAGGACACGAGTCACGTGACACTAGACTAGCATTTCCCCATTAAAATATAAACTTGAACACGTAATTACAATCTGAGGCTGGGTGTGAGGGAGACTTCTTTTCTAATCAGTGAGGTTTTCATATCCTGAGATTTTGAACATTGTAGGCTTGTAAACACATGCTCTTTCAGATCATGGAGTCTCAATCCTATGCCTCAACCCAGTATGTGCTGACCCCTGTAGGAGGCATCCCACTATTGGTGCATAGGGAAGGAATAAAGAGATGTCACGGCTATATTTATTACGTGGCGCTGAACAGTAATTCAATTTGCAGCACATTCACCAATTTAGTATATATGGACCTAAGCGATTAAGGAAGCCTATGCCCAGATTAAATTTGTAGGCAAAATATTACCTATCTTGCTGGCTATAAACATGAATGTGTAAAATAAAGTTTTGCCCTTTCTCTCCTTGTGTGATGTGTTTAAATGAGATACTTTGGCATGCGAGTTGCTCACCTTACATGACTCTACATGGAGAGGTTAAAAAAAATACACACTGGGTAATTTACAGGATCCACACTAACCCTTCGATGCCATTGACGAAGGAATATTATGGCAATACGATTTAAATCAGCTGTTGCCTGTGGGGGTCTGCAATTAATACCACTTTTTTCCCCCCAATTCACCTTGATGCAAAAAGGGGCAGGAAATAAATCACGTCCGTCTCACACGGAACTAGAAAGGGTTGTGATGCAAATGCACGGATGGGCCTTGGCTGCCAATACCAGGCATCCTGCTGCGTTTAAATGAGCAACTGACACTGTGTGGGAGTTAAATAAATTGCAGATTTCTTAACAAACTGCTAACCAGCTAGGGGAGGGGAAACCTGAAACACATGGGGTCAACGTTTGGCAAGCTAACCATCTACTTAAACCCCTCCCCCCCCCCCTCTGCCCTCGGATGCATTGACTGTTCAGTCCCCTGCAAGTGCTTAGGTCCAACCATGTGGCTGGTTGCTAGTGTCTGCTATTCTCTTGATCCGGCTAGAGGTGGTCTGACCATACAACTGTTACCTCCACCCGCCAATGTTCTCTTGTGGCTACATCGACCTGACCGTACACCCATCGCCTCCAGCCTGATAGTCTGTCCTGGCTCTCCCAGCAGTTCTGCCTCCCCCGAAGGACCACTAAGCCCTCCTTAACTGGGACCAAAATCTCACCCCACGCTGCGACCGACCCTTGTGCTGAATTACGTCAAAGCCTCTAGTGCGTCTTGAATTAGATGCATCTCATCGGCACAGCCCCCAGCCCTGGGCATCTTTGTTTTATTACCCTACCCCCACAGGAAAAGGATTAACTTCGTAATGGCTCTATTTACCCTCTTTCTAGCCCTCTTCATACCCATCCTGCTATGGGCATCTCTCCATGACCACCGCAGTATATTTTCAAACTCATTACATGCCTCCACAGTGCCCTTACCTTGGTGCAGTCTGCCTATATCTGTAACATGAGCTTCTTTGATATCCCCTTATCCAAGTTGTTGTTGCTGCCCAGGTGCAGTAGCATCACAGCCACCTTCCTGAATTCCTCCTGCGCTGCAATTGGTGTTGGCAATGGTAGCGACCCAGCACACATCTTTCTGACCCAGCCTACACATTCATCCTTCCAAGTTGTATCCATTGTTGCAGACCGTACCGTTTATGCGGAAGGTGTGGCTGACAGGCCACTCATTCAGACTAACTGCATTGCTCACTAGAAAAAAACAAAATTGTTAATGAAGTTGAAAATATCCCCAAAAAGCCTGCTGCATTATAACTTGGTATGTGTATGAATCCTTGTCTTTTCCCTCTTTGCAAATTGTGTACTTATACTATTCATTAGTCTGCTTGATTTGTAGTGATCCTGTCTATTATCTTGATCTCAGATGGCAGCCCTTTCTCTGACCATAATCTGAATGAGTGCATTCGGATGCTAACAGAGTTCATCTTTCCCACTGTTTAGAAAGCGGGGTTAGGTACCTGTGGACTAGTAAGAGTTTCCCTTCCCCTCTTCTGGCCTTGACTTGGTATATCTTTGATCAATTTAACCGTTCCCCTTCTACCAACGTAGATTTACTCATGCCCCTTCACCTGTCTGGTCTGTCGTAGATGTGTGTATTTTATATTATATAAGTTATGGTGGGTAAAAAAAAAGTGACGAAAACAGCAGGCATATGTTTTATAGGGGTCCATGTTAAAACGGACATGCCGTAAAACATGAAACTCTGCTCATTTGCATTTAATTTCCCAGAATCCATTGCTGCAGTGGAAGCACTGTATGCCAAGAGACTATGGTGAAAGGCAGGGCTGTCTGAGACAAGTGAATGTGCTCACAAGTTATATTTTTATTTGCTGTATTTGTATTTAACATGAAATTTCCCGACTTATGAGCACATTTTTACAAAACAGCCTTAAGCACCTACTTGTTTTACATGCTGCCACTAGCTCCCTGATCCTAAAAGCCAAGGCTTTGAACTGGCGGGCTTCCAACTTGTATACTGATCTGGTTACCAGCCTGCCTAGTGTCGCTGTCTCTCTTATCTGCCTGCTTATACTACCTTCTGCCCCAGCTTATAGTTCCCCTTCTTCTGTTAATAAATAACAGAAGAGATTAGGGACGGCTGCTTTAAACTTGATTTAAAATACAAGCTACATTCTTGTTAAGAAAAAGCATATTACTACCATGAAATTAGTTTGGTCCACAAAAAGGGACATAAAGTTTGCATGGGCCTGGCAGTTTTGACATGAGAAAAGGACAAGGGACCCATACCTTTTTTATTTACCTTCCATTTAAAAATACAGTGGTTTGTAATATGTCACAGAATTGATCAATCACTAAAATATGTTAAAATGGAGCAGAAGTAAAAAGTGGGGGGGGGGGGGGGCGCATGCATGGCTAAAGATGGTCACGTAAATGCTGAGCTCTGACCACACACCAGCACACGGACGAAGGCAGGACTTTCCAGCCATGGAGTGGAACCCAAAACGCAGTGAGCGGAAATGCCAACATATCGCAGAGAATTAGGAAACCCCTGGAAGGCAGAGGTAAAAAAATAATTATGTGAAACGGGCATGGATCTCTGAACCCGCTATGTGCCCCAAACCAACTTTCAGACCCTGTGAATCACATTCCTTCCCTCTGCAGGGACAGGGGCTCAAACTATACATGGGTGGGGGGTGGGACAAGTTACAACCCTGGATAGTTTATACCCACACCCCCATTTCCATCTCAACCAGACAAAAATAAAAGGACTGAGAGACAGCGTGCATCTGTACAACTGGCGACAATCTTTTAGAACTGTTAAGACAAAATATACGCGAGCCAAGTTCGGAATCAAACCCATATATGTGAAGGACTTGCAAAGGGGTATCCATGAATGAGAAGAGACTGAACTTGCCTATAAAAATGAGACTGATGTTTAGAAACTTTAAGGCCAGAAACAACAACATATATATGATACAAGAGACGTACTTGCATAGGGGCGACACAGGTCGCTTAAAAGATCAAGCTTTCCCCAAATATATCACTCGCCGGAACAAGGCAAAAAAAAAAGCTGGGGGTAGCAATCCTATTTAAGATAAGCACACACTTTACACTAGAACGGGTAAAAACAGACAAGGAAGGGAGAATGGTTATTGTAGTCTGCAAATTAGGTTCAGATTACATAACCATGGTAAGCAAATACGCTCCAAATTAAACCCAGGCCCCTGAACAAAGCCTTCGTCATATTAACAAAATACAAGAAAGGTCAGCTTGTAATAGGGAGCAATCTGAACACTATACTATAGGGATTGGAGATCCCAAGCCAGTGCTGCACAGCATAAAACAATTTATCCAGGTGTAAGAATCCGAGTGCAATTAATTGCTACATATGTAACACACAATGAAACTGAGAAGGAACTTGATGCTGTGTAATCGTTCAGGTGCCTCGTCACCCACATAAAACACAAGTCTCTCAGTGCCCCTTATGTATAAATGTCTTGATCCGGACAAATAAGGCAAACTGCCACTGATATGAGGGGGGAGGACTTGTTCGCGAGGTCCAATAAAGTTTTTGTTGTAACCCGGAAGTGCCCTGGAGTTTGTTACATGCTGTAGCGCAGGATTCCTTCCTTCCTACCCTACATAGGGTTAACATGGTTCCTACAACAATTATTTCAGGGGAAATGTGTGTGTGTGCTTGTTCTAATTTGGTTATTTCCTCTGTGATGGTTTCAATCTTATAGAATTTCTCCTTCCTGTGAGTCTCTTGAAATGAAAGTCACACTCCCTAGATTATTTTTTTAACCCAATTTTAACTTCTTTTTTTCCCCAAACATTTTGATTAGGCAATGATACATCACATAACAAACATTTCAAAGTGATAATGGCCTAACACAGTGATAATTGTTTTTTCTTTTTTGACAGATAGGGGGGAAGGAGGTGGGGAGGGGGAAGGGGGCACTGAATAACCGCATGGGATTGTGGAGGACCTCCAGGGTCACACAATGGTCCCTAGAGTTAGATCTGAGAGAGGAGGAGAAAAAGAAAAAAAGGAGAAGAGTAAACAGTGGGAGTGGGGGGGGGGGGGGGCAGGAGAGATGGGAGATCCCCTTCCCTCTCCCTGCGGCGCCTCGCCGCATTCGTCCAGTGGTCAATCTTGGTTAACTTTATTGGGGAGAGAATATAGTTGACACGTTTAGTGGGTCAGCCAGGGTTCCCATATTTTATAGAACCTCTCCGTCGAGTGGTTGAGAAATGCTGTCTGTTTTTCCATTAACATCACCTCGTTCAATATCTTTTTCACAGATTGTTTTGTGGGGGGAGATTTTTTTTTGTTTCATGAGGCTGCCACTGAACATCTTGCTGCTGTTAAAATGAAGGAGATTAATTTCCATACTGGGCGATCAATTTCCTCTCTTGGTCTGCCCAGTATGTAGGTCAGTGGATCTATAGGGATTGTGAGGTCTGTGACCTCTTTTATTAGGTTTTGAATTGTGAGCCATTATTTCTGAATTCCTGTGCATAGCCACCAAATATGGGCCATGTCCCCTTTTTGTCCACAGCCTCTCCAGCATAGATCAGAAGCCAGAGGGTAGATTTGTTTCAATCTCACTGGTGTGAGCTACCAGTGGAACATTATCTTATATATGTTTTCCTTGGTTGTGGTACATACGGAAGTTCCTGATGCCGGGTCCCATATTTCTTACCAGTCCTCACTGTCTATGTCTATATTTAATTCCGCTGCCCATTTGAGCATATAATCATGTGTAGTGGGATTCGCTGGTTTCTCCAATTCAGTGTAAATTTGAGATACAAGACATTTTTGGTGTGTGTCCTCCTGACATAGTTTTTCAAACTTTGGAATTCTAAAGTGGGGGACAGTTTTTGTAGAAAGTGCCGAATTTGGAGGAACTTGAATGTGCCCAGATCTGGGGCATCGAATTTACTGTGTACTTCTTGATAGCTCAGGAACTTCCTGTCGCTCAACAGGTCGCCCACCGCTCTGATCCCTTTATTTTTATTTTGCTCAAATTGTTTTGTCTCGCAACCGGGGGGGGGGGGGGGGGGACTCTGAATTGTTATGCAGTGGTGTGAGTTGTGAGCCCGTTGTCGAGAGCTCGAATTTGTTTTTAGTCTTTTGCCAGATGTCCCATGTGTGTCCCCAATTCGGACCTGCCGGCCACCCTGTCGCCTCTGTCCGTGGCCCACAGGTATGCTTGCAGAGAAGGCGTTTTGGCGTATTGAGATTCAATCTTTAGCCAGCAAAGTTGGTCTGGGTCCGAATTCCACTTGACAACTTGTTTTAGTTGGGCTGCTAGATAGTATCTTGTGATATCTGGTACTCCCATACCCCCTTTTGCTTTTGGCGACATTAATACCGATCTTGCCACCCTGGGTCTTTTTCCATGCCAAATAAATTTGAATATGCTGTTTTGAACATCTTTCAATTCTGACCCAGGGATCCGGATCGGGAGTGTCTGAAAAAAATATAATAATCTGGGGAGTATGTTCATTTTAACTGAGATCATTCTCCCGATCCAGGATATTTGATATTCGTCCCATTTATCCAGGTCCTTTCTGATTTTATCAAAAAAGGGTGGGTAGTTGTATCGGTATAAAGAGTGGTAGTCCTTAGATACATTTACTCCCAGATATTTTATGTATGAAGGGCACCACCGATAATTAAAATTTAATTTTAATCGTATTTCTGGCTCCGATAGATTGAGATTCAGGGCTTCTGATTTGTCGCTATTTATTTTATAACCTGATATCTTACCAAAGTCAGTTAATTCCTTATGCAAATTGGGGAGGGAGGTATGGGGGTGTGATAGGGTAAGGATCCCTCTTGAGAAAGATCCCTCTGGCGGATCGAAACGTTGGATTTGTGTGTCTTACCTTTGGAGTACACGTTTCTTTGCTCTACATCTGAGTGCTGTCGTCTCTCTTACCATCTGCATTGATGGTAAAGTATGTTGTGTGTTATTTTATGACCTTAGCACCAGACCCTATTATGTCTTTACAGGAGTGCTAGTATTTGCTTTTACTTACAAAAAGGAGACAATATTTTAGTTACAGGATAATACTGTATTGAAAGCGAAATTACCACAATTTATCAATACAATTTAGGCAAAAAAATTCAATTATAAGGACCCAACAGTATCTAAATTAAACATTAGATTAAAAAAAAAAAAAAAAAGACTACAACAAATTTGTATGGCCCAATTATATTGACATTTTTGTATTAACTCAAAAAGGGACCTAAATCAAAAAGTTTAACCCTATTGATTTCAAGGTTTTCAACTTGTAAATCCATAAGGTTTCCTTCTGGGATAAACCCTTTTCTCTATTCCCACCTCTCCAAATCTTGGGAATAAACTCTATGCCTTTAAACAATTAGCCTTTAGGATTAGACTGATGGTGACGTTTAACATGCATTGAAACACAGACTCCAACCCTATTTTTATGTTTCGGACATGCTCAAGCACTCTGATTTTCAGTTGTCTAATTGTGTGGCCTTCATACTGTAGGCCACAAGGGCATTCCAAAAGATGAACCACAAAAGGTGGTATTGCGGCTTATTAGGGTGGGTATTGGATATATTTCACCAGTGACATTGGATTTAAAATCCTTATTTTTGTTCATGCCGTATTCTCAGGCCTTACAATGAAGGCATGTGAAAGGAGAAAATTTAAACAACTTACCGTAATTTTCTTTTCCTGGAACCATGGCAGTGGGCACCATTGGGTTAATCCCTTCTCATTCTAGGTAGGACAGGAAGTAGACTTTTGCAGGTAGGCCATATAAGGCCCCTCCCTTACCTGCACACTAGTCTTACGTTTCTTCCATAGCTGAAAATATATAACTGATAGGCATTAGACATACATAGGGAGGGTAACTATGTGCCCACTGCCATGGTTCCAGGAAAAGAAAATTACGGTAAGTTGTTTAAATTTTCTCCTTTCCTGATCACCCTGGCAGTGGGCACCATTGGGACATACCAAAGCAGTGCAAATTTTTAGGGAGGGATACATCAGATTAGACAACACCAGTTTAATGTCTTATCAGTTCAACCTTTATTAATACACTTTACACTTTATTTCACTACAGTTTCTATGACTCTACGCCCAAAGCTTGCATCAGCTGATGATTGTACGTCTAGTCTGTAGTATTTCAGAAATGTATTGAATGAGGACCAGACAGCTGCTTTACATATCTGCCCTGGTGTGGCCTGGGCTTTGAATGCCCATGAAGTAGCCATGGCCCTTGTAGAATGGGCCTTCACGTTCAAAGGTTTATCTTGTCCTTTGCTTTCATAAGCTCTTTTGATACAAGACACAATCCACTGTGCAATTGTAGTCTTTGATGCCGCTTGTCCCTTCTTTGGTCCCTCTGGAATAACAAATAATTTGTCAGACTTTCTGATATCTCTCATCCTTTCTAGGTACACCTTAAGACATCTTACCACGTCCAATTTGTGTAACCTTTCCTTTTTCTTATTTTTTGGTTCTGGACAAAATGACGGGATCACAATCTCCTGATTCATGTGGAACTGTGATACCACCTTTGGCAGGAATTGATGTATCGGTCTAAGAACTGCCTTGTCTTGATGTATGATTAGGAATGGCTCCTTAGCAGATAGCGCCTGTAGTTCTCCCACTCTCCTTGCCGAGGTGATTGCTATCAGAAATGCCATTTTCCATGACAACCATTTTAGGCCTATGTCCTGTATTGGTTCAAACGGAGCTGCTGTTAATACATCCAAGACTAAAGACAAGTCCCATGTAGGTACTCTGTTCTTAATTTGAGGTTTTAACCTTTTAACTGCTTGAAAGAACCTGATTATCAATCTTTCCATTGCCAGATTTCTTTCCAACAAAGCTGATAGTGCCGACACTTGTACTTTTAATGAGCTGAGACTGAGACCTTTCTCAAATCCTTTATGCAGGAATTCCACTATAGATACAATTCTTGGTGAAAGGAAATTTTCTTTCTCTTTTTCACACCAATCACAAAAGCAAAGCCAGATTCTATGGTATACTCTTGATGTGGAACTTTTCCTTGCTTGTAACAGGGTTTGAATTGTTTTCTCTGAACAACCCTTCAGTCTCAATGTCTCCCGCTCAATCGCCATGCCGTCAAAGCCCATTGTTTGGTATTCGGATGACATATTGGCCCCTGTTGCATCAGGCCTTTTTGATCTGGTATGTGCCATGGTGTATCCACTGCCATATTTACCAGGTGTGTAAACCAAAGCCTTCTTGGCCAGTATGGTGCTATGAATATCACCTCTGCTCTCTCTTCTCTGATTTTCCTGATTGTTTGAAGTCCCATTTGAGACTGAGAGCATCTGTAGCTTGTGCGCTTGGGTGAAATTGTCTGGAACAATAGTTCCTTACTTTGCGATTCTGGTTTGTCGCCATCAGATCGATGTCTGGTTGACCCCATCGCTCTACCAGTTCTTGAAATACTCCTGGATTTAACGCCCATTCTCCTGGGTGAATGATATTGCGACTTAGAAAGTCTGCTGTGACATTTTCTAGTCCTGGGATATGTATGGCTGTGATATCCGACAAGTGGCACTCTGCCCAACCGAGTATTTCTGCTGTGAGCTTCATCAGCTTTCTGCTCCTGGTTCCTCCTTGTTTGGCTATATATTTGACCACAGAGCTGTTGTCTGATTCTATCTTTATACAGCCACCTCTTATTTTGTCCTGGAAAACCTCTAGGGCCTTTTGTACTGCTTTTAATTCCAGTAGATTTGATGGTAAGTGGTTTACCTGATTTCCCCAGGTTCCTTGCACCACTTTTTCTCCCATCTGAGCCCCCCAACCTGTCTTGCTCGCATCTGTTGTAATTTTTAACCAGTGCACAGGTTGTAGCGTTTTCCCTTTGACCAGGTTCCGGGTATCTTCCCACCATTTTAACTCTTGTTTTGTTTGTGGGTGTAACAAGATTCTTTGTCTTGTGTCTTTGTGATTCCCGTTCCATTGCTGCAGAAAATTGTTTTGCAGAGGTCTCATATGCAACGCTGCCCACTTTGTGACGCTTAATGTTGAAGCGAATTTCCCCAGGAGTCTCATGCATTCTTCTGCAGAAGTCCTGGTAGCTTTTCTGAGCCTCCTTGTTCGCATGGCTATGTCTAGCCTCTTTGCCTCTGGCAATCTCACTTCTCCTTTCTCTGTATCGAATTCTACTCCCAGAAATCTTAAGAGCTGAGTGGGTACCAAATGGCTCTTGTCTCTGTTTATTAACCAACCGTGATGTTCTAGGAAGGTTATAACCATCTTCTGGTCCTGTTGGAGTTTCTCCCGATCCCTTGATTTTACCAGGATGTCGTCCAGGTAAGGGTATATCTCTACCCCCCTTTTTCTCATCTCTGCCACTAGAGGGGCTAGGACCTTTGTAAACGACCTTGGGGAAGTTGCCAGACCAAATGGTAGTGCTGTGTATTGATAATGCTCCTGATTTACTGCAAACCTTAGGAATCTTTGATGTCCTTTTGCTATCGGTACATGTAAATAAGCGTCTTTTAAGTCTATCGCCACCATCCAGTCTCCTGGTTGTACCTCTTGTATAATCAGATTTACAGACACCATCTTGAACTTTCTTATCTTCAAGAATGAATTTACCCTTCTTAGGTCTAGGATTGCTCTGTAATCCCCTGTAGGCTTCCTTACCAAAAATATTCTGGAATAAATTCCGCTTCCTCTGCTTTCCTGAGGTACCTTTTCTATTACTTCTGCCTGTAGTAATTTCCTTAAAGCTATATTCATCTGCTTTTTCTTTTCTTTGGAGTGTATCCATGTTATCACCCCCATATTTCTTTTTGGTACCTCCCTGAATTCCATACTGTATCCTTGACGAATGGTTTGTAACACCCACTCGTCCTGTATTGTTTGGGCCCATGCTGTGGAAAACATTCTCAGCCGTCCTCCTACTGACAACTGCTGGGCCCTCTGACCTTCATGTGGATTTATTCTTTGCGAATGATCCTCTTCCTCTAGAGCCACGAAAAAGCCGGTTCTGGCCGCCTCTCCATGTTGTTTGCCTTGGAGCAGCCCTACCAGGCTTGTATGCCTTTGCTTCTCTATATTGATTCTTATTCATCTGTTGGAGATTGAATCTCCTGGCTCTGTATTCCTGCGGCAAAAATATGCTCTTTCCACCTGATGCCTTTGTTATTATTGCATCTAGTTTGCTGCCGAATAGGAATTCACCTTCAAATGGTAATGTACACAAGGTGTTCTTTGATGCTGTGTCAGCCATCCACTGCCTGAGCCATAAAGCTCTTCTTGCAGATACCGCCAGTGCCATAGACTTGGCTGCTATTTTTACTGCATCCAATGAGGCTTCTGCTATGTAATCAGTTGCCCATTTCACCTCTGACAACGCCTTAAGAATAGTACTTCTTTTTACACCTTTGTCTATTGCCTCTTCAATATTGGCAATCCACACTCGCATAGCCCTAGCAGTTGATGTAGTTGCTATGGCTGGTTTGTAGGCTGTTCCTGCCGTAACATATGCTTTTTTTAATGCATAATCCATCCTTTTATCCATAGCGTCTTTTAATGACGCTGCCTCCTCTAAGGGGATTGTGGTCTTTTTTACTATTCTGGAAATAGCAAGATCCACCTTTGGGCTAACCTCCCAATTTCTCATTTCCTCTTGTGGGAATGGATACATTTTCCCCAATCTTTTAGGCGCAAATATTTTGGCATCTGGTCGGGCCAATTCCACCTGAATAAGATCTTTAATTACTTGGTGGATGGGAAACTCTCTATCCTTTCTTTGTCTTGCCCCAAAAAGTTTATCTCTCTTATGGGTTAACTCCTCAGAGTCTTCTAGTTCCAATGCCAGCCTCATGGCTTTAATCAGTGGATCCACAACTTCTATATCAAATTCAGATTCCTCCTCCTGAATCTCTAGCTCTGATGAATCCCTTTCTCCCTCTGATACTTGGAAACAATCAATCTCAGACTCATCTGACGAAAAACCTTTCCCTTTATCCAGACTGGTTTGGGATCTAGATCTTTTTTGCGTAGGGTTAACAGCTGGCTGGACTGCTTCATCCACACTCTGTTTAACTGCCTCCTTCATTAACACAAGGAAAGTGCTCATCTGTTCACTGGTATCACCTGCTGCAGTTTTAATACATTCTTTGCATAATTTCTTTCCTATAACAGCTGGATTCTCACACGCTGCACACCACTTCGTTTTTTTAGCAACTTTTCCTCTACTTTTATGTTGCAGGGATTCCCCAGCCCCCTTAGAAGATTCCGCTTCTGGGAGGGTAACCAACGCACTAAATTATAAAAACAAAATAAATGCTAAACATACACCCTAATGTGTATATATATATATACCATCTCTCTTTTCCCATTGTAGAACTAAACTAAGGACTCACCTAGTCTTGGGAACTGATGTTTTGGGTGTTTCCATTTTTGCATCCATATCCAGCACTTGGCTTCTCCCTGCTGAGCGTTCCATGCTGCAGCTTCACTCACACATACATCGTGTGGCCGTCGCATCCGTGACGTCATCAAGTGCTCGTGCTCCCGCACGGCTCGCGTGTCCGTGCACGCACTTGCCGGCCTGCGCGCTCCCGAGCGGCTACGTGCCCTGTACCCTTCTCCGCAGTATACTTGATACACCTGCGGTCCTCTGAACCTCCTAGGTTCACCGCGGATTCCTGGGGTAGTACCGCCGCGTTGCTACGCTGTTGCGGTCTGACAGAGCTCCTCCGCTCGCAGCTATTGCTGCTCCCCCTTCCGCGTGTGGCGGGCTGCCGGGTACCTTACCGCAGCGTTCAGGCGCTTATGCGGTGAGTCTGGGCCTCCATGGGTCCCTGCTGCAGCTGTTGTGCGCCTCGATCCTGGGCATTGCACTAAGCTTTCCTCGCGCTGCAGCTGTTTCCCCCACCCAACAGGGGCACCCCCGACTCTAAGGGGTCTCCGTCTTGCCCCCCGCAGGGCGCACCGCGGAGCTTCAGGGCAGAGAGGGTGAGACCCTGGTTATCTGCACAAAGTGCAGTAGGTGAGCCCTGTTTAAAAAATAACAAATCCTACACCTAGCTGTGAGGACAGGAAAAAGACTGGTGTGCAGGTAGAGGGAGGGGCCTTATATGGCCTACCTGCAAAAGTCTACTTCCTGTCCTACCTAGAATGAGAAGGGATTAACCCAATGGTGCCCACTGCCAGGGTGATCAGGAAAAAACATTTAGGATTACTCTCTAACCACATGTTTTATCAGTATTTTCAATCATAGCTTTACTTGTTTTTAGTGTGCTAGGTGCAATTTTATCTTTTAATTTTGGAGCCTTAGAAAAATGTATTTGGGGTTTATTAGGTAAAAACTCATTTAAAATTGGGTCTTTTCATCTCAGGGGTAACTATAGGTAAAGTTGATTATGACATTTCCTTATTTGCGGACGATGTGGTGTTGACCCCCACACGCCCCTTAATATCCCTCCCGAACCTCTACCAATATCTTGACGACTTTGGAAGTAGGTCGGGCTTTAAAATCAATCACACCAAATCCCTGGCATTTGTGGTGAAGGTGCCCAACGACACCATCAAGCTTCTCAAACTTAACTTCGATTTGTCATGGGAAACTCATTACATTCCTTATCTCGGAATTAATATTCCAAAATCATATGGACCTGATACAAATTGAATTACCCAAAACTAATTAAAAACCTGAAGAAAGATTTGGAATCCTGGAGCAAATATCTCATGGATTGGCAAAATAATATCTATTAAAATTAATCTTCTTCCACGCATATTGTATTTTTTCCGCACTCTCCCCATTAAGATACCACTTAAAGATCTAGTGGACTTCCAATCCTGCATTACCAAGTTTGCCTGCATTACCAAGTTTGTATGGAACAGACGACAGAGAAGCCCAATGCTACATCCAACATGACAAAAATACACAGTAAAATACTTATATATTCTCTTGAAAAAGGGTCATTTAGTTTAACCCTTTGACCAAAGCGTTGCAAGCTTGCGAGCCACAAGGCAGACACCCAGCCAGACAATGAAAGGATTCTAATGGATATAGTGCCAATTAGGTCTTTCTCCCTCCTAATAGAGGTAAATGAGAATTGTAATCCTAACTTGTGAGTAGAGCTCTACTTTGTAACTCTGTCTTAGAGGAGACCTGCACTTTGAAGAAATTGTTTGCCTGTGTTGTGTTGGCTGCACAAGCAGGTTTCGTCTGAGGCTGTTTCGCCACACTTTGGAATTGTCCAAAACTGTACTCCATATACAAGGTGTGGTCTTACTTATTATAGTGCCTGCAACGGCGCAACAAAACAATTGACTCTGTTGCGAGTGCTTATAGTAAGCGCAACCAAAATTTGGAAGTCGGGTAAATTAGATTTTTCAGACTATCGCCACATGTGACTGTCTCTGAACCAATCAATGACCCCGTCGCTGAAAGTTAAATGATAACTTTCGCGAGTCGCGACAGCATCGGTTGCTTCGCCGTCGCCAGCACTATAAGCGCGGCCTAATGCTTTATAAAGGGGCAGAATTATGTTTACTTTCCTTCCATCCATTGCCCGTTTAATGCAAGATAAGATCTTGTTTGCCTTTGCAGCTACTGCATGACTTTGGCCACTATTGCCAAGCCTGCTGTCTACAAGCACTCCTAAATCCTTCTCCATCAAGTATTCCCCCAATATATCTCCATTTCATTCGTAAGTTTCCTGTTTATTCTTGTTTCCAAAATGCATAACCTTACATTTATCTGTATTAAAGCTCACCTGCCATTTTACCCTGGTCTAAATTCCTACTTACCTCCTCAAAGACATTAAGTTAATTTGGCACAACCTATCCTTCATAAATCCATACTGACTATTACTAATAATTTTGTTAACCATTTGGTTATTCCTGAATATTATCCCATACTAAACCTTCAAGTAGCTTCCCCAATATTGATGTTAAGCTTACAGGTCTGTAATTCCCCGGTTGTGATCTAGCTCCCTTTTAAAATATAGGCACCACGTCTGCTTTACGCCAATCTTGTGGTACCGAGCCTGTGGAAATGGAGTCCTTGAATATTAAATTGTATGGTTTGGCCATTACTGAATTTAGCTCTTAAGAACTCTTGGATGTATCAAAGTAATTAAAAAATATATGCCATCGGAGCCAGGTGCTTTATTTTCATTTTTAACAAGCCACCTATGCACTTCTTCCTCAGTTAACCAATTCATTGTTAACATAGAGGTTGTGGCTTCCATTGGTGGCATTGTTTCAATTGATTCTTCCCTGGTAAATACAGAGGCAAAGAATTTGTTCAATACCTCTGCTTTTTCCTTATCTCTGATAATTTGCCCGCCCATCTCACTGAAAGGGTCCTATATATTTATTTTAATCTTTGTTATTAAGGTAGTACTTAAAAGAACGGTTTTAGGATTGATTTTACTTTCTGTTGCAATCTTTTTCATTATCCTTTTGCAACTCGTTACATTCCTTAGAATTCTGGTATGATGCCAACACAACACCCCTTCTGACTACTAGAAATGCATGCCTCTTCCTTTCCCTTTCCTCCCCTACCCAGTCACCCACATTTCCATTTCCTCCCCTACCCAGTCAGCCACATTTCCATTTCCTCCCCTACCTATTTTATTTAACCACATTGGTTTAGACTGGTTTCTTTTATACTTATTACCCAAGGGTATACACTGATAAGTGTGCTTTTCTAACAATGTTTTAAAGACTGACCATGTACCTTCCACATTTTTTTTCCTGCAAAAACACCATCCCAATTTATTCCTTGTAGATTAGGCCCCAGTTTATTAAAATTTGCTATTCTAAAGTTTAAAGTCTTTATTGAACCCATGTAATACGATTTTTGATCATTTTTAAAAAAATGCGATCATGTTATGATTGTGCCGTTTCCCAAATGTTCCAGGACTTGAATATTTGTTATCACTTCTACAGTGTTTGATATTACAAAAACCCATTTTATTGCCCCATAATAATTAGTCATATAATTGTCTTTAAGCACCCCCACAAACCTGTTTCATTTCGTTGTAATGCTAATGTGATATTGTACCTTTAAAAAAGGGACCGTCCTACCAACAACTTTCTTGCTTGAAATACGAGAACAAAAACAGAGTTGGGTAAGAGCGTTTTGAAAATATCATGTTGAAAAGACATTTTGATTGGAGCTCCAATGTACTCTCTTAAGGTAATAAAGCAGGGGTAGCCAACTCCAGTCAGACTGAGCCAGTGTGCTGAAGCAGGGATATCCTGACAACCTGACCTGTTGGCAGCTCGAGAACTGGAGTGGAGTAGAGACACTGCATGTTTGCAGATGAAAAAGTAATGGATCATAAATAGACACAAACTGACCATTGATTTGCACAGCCACTTACCCCCTTCAAATATAACAACTTCTCAGAGAGAAAATGTAATTTAAACAAGAGGCTTCTTTATATGGTGCAGTATTCAGCATAATGTTGGCACACAGTGAATTTTTTTCTTTAGCATTCTTCCATTATTGGCAAATAGAGGGGACTGAACGACATGTGACTTAAGACCAGGAAACAAGCATCCACAAACAAACTCAAATAGTTGTATCTTCTGGTGGTCTTGTTCCTTAGGCCGAGACATGTTCAATGCCGACGAGTTTGTGTGCAGTGTACTAAAGCACGATCAGAAAATGAACTGCAGTTTTAATTATAGTATTCCACTTTAGGATATGCTACACATGCTGCTATTTAAAGTACAATTGGGTATGACCATGCATTTCCAATTATCTAAACATTTCTGTCAGTACAGAGGCACAAAACATTAGAGCAGGGTGACCACTAAATATTGCCGAATTCACTGCCCAATCGGTGTCACTCTGTACCATACTTCTAAACCATGCAATACAGTAAAATCTAGGAGTCACACAGCTAGCGGTGTGATCAAAATTCTGGGCTTTAGGGTCAGTCCAAGGTAACAGGGACAAAAAATGTAAACCGGTATCAATGTAATTGTTTTCCTCCCTAAGGCTGCGCTTATAGTGCCTTGCGAAGTCGCTCCGAAACAAATACATTGACTCCGTCACAAGTGCTTATAGTAAGCACGACGGAGCGACCAACATTTTTGAAGCCGGGTCTTTGATTTTTTTTTTTTTTTTAAGAGACAGTAGTCACATGTGACTGTCTCTAAACCAGCGAGCGCTGCCCGCCCCCTTCGTGACATCCCTGGCCTTGTCGCCAGCGACGTCGCTCAAAATCAAATTATAACTTTCGCTATTGGCGACATCGGTCTCCATCGCCAACACTATAAGCGCGGCCTCAGAGTAACAATTTAGCCCACTTGTCTATTGTCTTCAGGCCTATTGAATGCCAACCATGGTTTTATTTTCCTTTATAGCTTTGGTAAAGATAGTAGCAAGATCCTACGGGCTGTATTTACTATGAAAAAATTCAATGTTTACAAACATTTTAAAATACTTCCGGTTTGACCTCAGATGGGAGATTTGTTTGTGTATGAAAATACTGGTCTCATTTTTAAAATAAAATAGAACAGGAGAAGCACCTGA
>WSYH01003990.1:0-55622 GCA_036426205.1 Ascaphus truei
ATTGAGTGTATAATTATCTATGTAATAAAACTTTTTTGTTTTTCGTTCGTCGCTCACAGTTACCTGTAAGGGCTGGGACCCGCTGCGCCCGTTGGCGCGGGCGGCGGCGTGAGCTCAACTTACCATTCCGGTTTGAACTCACGATCGGGTTCCAGTCCCTCCTCACTTGTAACTTGCGACATACTGTGACGCGGCAGCCAGCAGGAGACACGAGAGAATGGTGTTCTCTTGCGGCAACGCGTCACATGGTACGCGAAGGGGCCAATCATAGACTGGCTCTATGGCTCCTTGTGTGTAGAGCTGCTGCAGTGCTGTGAGCCCTGCTTTGTTTTGGTTTTGGTCCCCCCCCCCCCCCCCCCCCCCCCCCCCCCCCCCCGCCCCCCCCCCCCCCCCCAGCCCCGCCTGGCTGCCCCCCCCCCGACCCGTTTGGCCACGCCCCCCCCCCCGCTCCGAGAAAAGTTTCCTGTAGACCGCAGATCGCGGTACAGCGAGTTGCACGCGCCGCCGGCAAGCAAGCCAGCTGTGCGGACGCGTGCAACGGGACCTTAGCCTAAGGGATCTGATTCTTTGGCATAAAGGAGAATCTATTTGTGTACTTTGGTAATGAGTGCAAATAGTGGCGTGCTTTGAACTCATCTCTTTTGAGTTCCCTCTGTACTATATATATTGTTTACCTCCCTTGCACCTACCTTTTTACAATTAGGACTAAGATTATATAGGCGAGCAGTTATACCTAATTATTCTGACTAGTAGCTTATTGATAATAATTGAGTAGACTTAAGTGGGATAAACAGAATAGTAGAATCCATAGCAGTCGTGGGCCAGAGTGACAGAGGTTTAAACCTGTGTCTCTGGTATAGCCACCCGCATATATCTGGGTTAATAGTAGAGACTGACTTTACCCCAGGAACCACTTTAGTTCAATTCACAATACTGCCGTTGTTTGCAAACTCACAAACATGGGCTCGTTGATAATGAGAAGTGTATTGCACAGTATGATCATACACATTCAAAAGTCTATAAGACTCTCTGCCAGGGAGTGTCCAAACAGCCTTTTTATACATTTTTGATTCCTTTGCTGATTTAAAACAGGTTACCAGGCAGAATATACTAACCACTCCTTAATTCTTAAACCAATCATTTTACAGATCATTAAAACCTGGTTGAAACTAGATTAAAATAGCTCTCTATAGAAACCAGGAATGTAGGCGTTACTTCAGACACAGGGGCTCATGCAGAGAGCATAGATAAGGAAATAGCGCCATCTTCTGGCGAAAAAACTAGCCAGAAATCCTTAAACTCGGGAGAAAATGGCACGATTTTTAAAAGTGCTCTGAAAAATTTTCAGAGCTGTAAAACTTGCCAAACTCGTGGCGAGAACCTGAAACTCGCCATGCTAATATAGCGTGGTATTCCAGAAGCTCCGAATCGCTGGAACACGCCAATATGTGCATTAGTATGGCGAGTTTCAAATAGCCAGGAAAAGTTGGCAATTTGCAGTTTTTTGCCAAATGAGTTAACGACGTTCTCTGCATAACACCTTCACTAACGGCAAATCTGTGGCTATTTTACAGCCATTTTAAACTTTTTTAACGTTCCTCTCTGCATGAGCCCCACAGTCGTAAATCTACTGTAAGCGAAACACATTCAAAATCACACACATTCTTACACACAAAAAGGATACTGAAAACAGAACAGACAAAATGGAATGGACCATCGCCTTCAATCCTTCTCCAGAGACAAAGGTCCATTTCAACAGTATACTGATTTCAGCAATATTACTTCATCAATACTTCGACAGGGAGATTCTGCTGCTGTAGAAGCCCCATATGACAGGACCAGGGCTCGGGAGCGAGCACACGTCAGTGGAACGCATATGAATATAAATGTGTTCCACTGACTGTATCACACAGTGATTTAGTGACACCTCGAGCCAAATCTTTACAGATTAATCACTGGAGAATGGATCGATCGGCAACTTAGATAATCACTTGTAAGTGTTTTGATTGAAGGGAAACATTTTTTTTTTCTTTTTTTAAACTGCATCTTGAACGGCTGCTTTAAATCCAACCTGGCGATGGGAAAACATGAAATCACTTGGAGTACACAACTTCCTTGAAAAGGATGAAATCACCATTTAACCCTTTGGGTGCAATTTTGATGTAGCTGCTTTGTCACCGAGTTTGGGCCCATGATGTAATAGCTACGTCATAGTAATCCTCAAAAATGGAAAACCCGACTGTAAGATCTAGGGGTTAACTGAATATGTAGTCTGTATAATGTATTCCAATCTGATGTAATGACAGAGTATAGATAGTTATAGGCACTATGTATGAGAGGTGATGTTGGGGTAAACAACAGGGTATGTGTCTGCAAATACCTGACCATAAAAGCCTAGAATGAGAGGTGTAACTGCCACAGCAAGTCAGCTGCAGCTCCCACTGGTAACCCATATCCAGTTAGTGTGTCCAGTGTAGAGTATTCAATAGTACTCACAATAATTCACCATTCCCCTTTTCTCATGGTCACAAAAATGCACTGAAGGTGTTTAGCGTCCCTCCACAGCGTCACTCCAATCCAAAAAAAGGATCAGAAGGACAGCAGCTCCTTGAAGGAGCAGAACTCACCAGCCAAAAATTGAATTAGAAAAAAAAACCTTTTATTTAAACTATATAAAAAGGTATGACATCCACAAACAAAAGAACTCCTCCCACGCGTTTCATGCCATCACTGGCGCTTTCTCAAGGCCAGGAGTTTATCTGCCTTATTTCCCCTGTCGAAGAACCTTTGGTTGGTCCATTTTAGTGCTCTTTCTACCTCTTCGAGCTGGGATAGTTTTAGCTCTGTCCTTGTTTTATCCAGGATTCTAAATAGTTTTTTGGAGGGGGCCTTTTTATGTTGTTGCTCTAGGGCTAAGATCCTATCCATTAGTGCTTTCTGCTTTTTGAGCTTCATTTTTTTCTTATGAGATGCTAGCGAGATAAGATCTCCCCTGATTGTAGCTTTGTGTGCTTCCCAGAGCGTAGCCGCTGCTGAGACAGACCCGCTGTTTATTTCAAAGAATGAGGTTAGTTTTTGTTTGATTAGGTTCACTATCTGCGGGTCATTGAGAAGGGAGTCATTGAGTTTCCACTTGTATGCGGAGCTCTTAACAAAGGGCAGAGAGAGGGTCAGTTCGACTGGGGCATGATCGGACCATGTGATTGGGCCTATATCGGAGTGGGAGGATGCCTGGAGAACATTTGTGGTGCCTAGAAAGTAGTCGATCCGCGAGTAGGACTGATGCGGGGCTGAGAAGAACGTGTAGTCCCTCTGGCCCTCCAAATATCTATGAGAGAGAAGTTTTGTATGGTCTCTCTGAACTTTTTGGCTTTTTTCTGGGTCTGGGCTGAGTGGGTGGTAGTGGACATACTAGATTTGTCCTGGTCTGGTGAAAGAACCATGTTAAGGTCCCCGACCAAGAGCAAGGAGGAAAGGACAGATTGGTCTAAGGAGTCAAGCAGACTTTGGAGGAAGTGGGCCTGATTTTCGTTGGGGGCATTTACATTAATGATAGAGATCGGAGATCCCGATAGGGTGCCTTGCAGGAGCAGGTATCTTCACTCCGGGTCCCTAGTTATCTTGGCGGGGGCGAAGGGGACATTGTTTTTTATCAGTACTGCAACTCCTCTTTTTATGTTGGGGGATGATGCAAAGAAGGCTTGTGGGAAGGCATATTTAAACTTATTAGGGGGGTCGTTTGTATTAAAGTGGGTTTCTTGAATGCAGATAATGTCGCCTTTAGTTTTTCGGAGTTCTTGGAGTGCTAGCTTACGTTTTTTTAACTGAGTTGAGGCCCTTAACATTAAGGGAGATAATTTTAATTGACGACATTATTTGGGTGTTGTGTTCCCAAAGATAAATACTCTGGGCCCCGTGTGTCTCCCATGACAGGGGCAATTTGGCTCTTTGAGGGGGGGGGGGAGAACGTGATCCCCCTGCACCTCACATATCCCTCTGCACCCCACATATCCCCCTGCACCTCACATCACCCCCCTGCACCTCCTCACCTCACATCAACCCCTGCACCTCCCCTCACCCCCCAGCACCTCAGATCATGGCGGCAGAGCAGGCAGGACTGCGCGCACTCGCACGCAGCAGGCACCGGAATTGCTGCACTGCTAGAGCGTGCTGTCTTGAGAGCGGGCTGAGGGGGAGAGCGGGCTCGGCTCGCGGCGGAGAGGGAGAGTGGACTCGGGGAGGGAGAGCGGACTCGGGGGAGGGGGAGCGGACTCTGGAGGGAGGAGGAGGAGGGGAAAAGCCTCCGCGGGCCACACTGTGAGTGCCGTGGCCCGCGTGTTGTGCAGGCCTGGCGTATGTAGTGGATGCGGCGGACGATTCTGCGCATGCGCTGCCTCACAGCAACGGCCGATTGTGCGCATGCTCGCACAGATAGCTTCCTGGCTGTTATCGATGGACGCATTAGAGCATGAGGGACCCGGCGGTCACATCTGCGCATGTGCATCCATATCCCTTGTCTGTGCGGGCATGTGGGGGGAATGGCGGCCGTTAGGAGCGGTGCCGGCGGCCGTTGCTGCCGCCGCATATGTCAGCGGCTGTGTGGGGGGAGCGGCGGCCGTTAGGAGCGGTGCCAGCGGCTATTGCCGCCGCAGCATGTGACAGCGGGCGTGTGGGGGGAGCGGCGGCCATTACGTGACGTCATTTCCGTTTCACATTTTTGTCTCTATGTCTCCAGTTTTGTCCCATCAAAATTGACTAGGTGCCACTAAAGAAGTTTCACTTCAAAAATTTCTAGATCGCTGTTTGACACCTCTAGTTCCAGCCATAAAGTCCACCCATTAAATTATTTAAGATCAACCTGCCACATAACCAAACATCCCATAATGGTTTCTAACCTTGATGAAATGATATGGCTTCTTAATCCCTGCTGAAGTTAAGGCCGTCGTTGGCAGGGCACTACAATCAAACGCCAGAAGTGACTACAGCTTATTCAGTGTTATCTTTTTTGCCGTCATTGCTCACTCAATCTTCCCTTGTAACTCCACTAGCTTGTTCCCAGGCAATCTACATACCATTTCAACCATGTTGATCTAAATTTCTAGGAAAGCAAGCTTTGTCGAATGACGCTATAACTTTCCTTTTGCTAGTGGTATCTCAAAATTGGTCGTCAGCTCCTGCAATCTTCTTAACAAATGCTGCACATCCCAGACCCTGCAGGGCCAACAAATAAAAAATCAAGGTAGTGCAGCACCCCTTGGTTTGTCGCCACCTGCCGAGGAACCCAGTCCAAATTGGAACTGAAACAGGTGGTCCTCGCTACCAACGATCCATTATTTGTCAAACGGATTATCCAACATCAGATAATGCATTCGGCTGAACACATTATCTGACATCAGAACAAATTTTCCGATAGTTGTTTGCAGTACGGATTCCGGCAGATAACCGAGGCCTGCCAGTAGTTCAAATTAAATCCACAATATTTAACAACCCATTGGCAGTAATCGATAAAAAAAAATCCCCCACAAACTCGCACCCAATAGGTGAAAACAGGATGGACTGACAGCAACCGAAAAGCCGACTCAATGTCCGTCTTGGCCAGCAACGGACCAGGACCACTCCTTCTCACCAGCTCCATTGCCCTATCAAGCAAAGCGTATATCACCCTGCATATATCCTTGTCGATATTGGAATTAACAGCCGCCACTTCTGGATATGACAGATGGTGTATAAGATCGAAGGCACATGGGGTCCTTCTTGGGAACAATACCCAATAGTGACACCCTCAGGTTGGCAAATGGAGTCATGAAATGGCCCGGCCATCCACCCCAAACCCACTTCTTTCTCTAATTTGCTGCAAACTACCTCACAATGTTCTGATGCCGATTTTAAATTCTTGACTCTTTGACCTGACTGATTCCGTAAATAGGATCCAGAACCCCTTTCAGAAAACCGAGTCATAATGTCCTTCATCTTCCTGGTGAGCCACTCCTCCATCGTGTTGGCGCTCACTGGGTTGTTGGCCTTCTTCACAGCATCTTATCCGGGAACCAACACCTCCCTCATCAGAACTTCACTCCTGTCTCCTCTAGAAGCTGAAGCAGCAGAGTGCCCAGATGCAGCTGGATCATCAATAACTGCACAGAGCCAGTCAGACCCCAGCGTGCAGATTTTTTCTTGTATGGCAGCCAGAAACTGCCTCTGTTACATCGGGGGAAGCTCATAGCAACTTGGACCAGCACCAGAAGCAGGAGGTGATGCCGCACGCTATGGTCTCTTTGGCAGCATCTTCATCCTCAGAGGAATAGCAGGTGAAGAGGGTGAGAACTTCTAATCCCCTTACCTTTATGCCCTCCCCTTGTTTCCAGCTCCCTAATGCTTACCTAATCTTCTCAGATAACTTTTAACTCCTCAGTGCTGCCTCAGACCTCAACCCCCCTCCGTCATTCCCTCCTCCTGAGGGGCACGGGGGGCTCTTTGCAAGCGTCACCTATGGAGCTGTAATCACTTAACCCCAGAAGCTTTGGAAATCTACAACCAAGCACTTTTCCCTTTGCTTCAAGTTTTTCCTTTCGGAGATCCCTGGATCTACAGATGCAGTGGCCGTTATCCAACTATGCCAAACTAAGTGTACTTTACAGGAACAAATCCTCCCTATGTCTGCTGGTCAGAAAGCGTATCGCACAGCAGAGGCTAATGCCAATTATCGACTATGGAGACATAGTATACGTCTCAGCACCCCAAACCCATCTTAGCAAACTTGGAACTAGATTGGTCATCACTTGAGTCTAGGAGCAAAGTTCCTCCCACACGCTGATCTCTATCTGAATGAGCTTTTGTACAGATGCTGTATTGTGCATTCTTCCATCTGCTTCCATGGATCAACCCCGATTCTATGGACACAGGAACCTGCTTTCTTCTGCTGTGCCGACCACGAGAAAGCGAAAGTCGGAAGCTCTTTCCAAGTCAAAGTCAAAGGTGCCTAAAGAAAAGGTTCTGAAGGCTCCCAAAGCAAAGAACCCTGGCCCTTTGTATGTGAATTAGAAAATGGCCAAAATCAACGGGGATCAGCTTGTTTGAACGGTCCCCAGAAGTGCCCCTGCACCCACCTAAGCCGAATCCGACGTCCCAGACTTTTCACTACCATCACCCACCGCCATCGATTCCCAAACATCCGCACTCTCTGACCCTTTGTCCACTGTGGCGATGAGAGGGTTAATCAAGCCATTAATACAGGCATTATACCCGGCTGATTAACCCTAAATCACATGGGGAGTGAAGGGGTTTAATGTCTGTGCATTACCTTGATGTGTTTTCCCCTGGACCCCCTTTATTCTCCCCATTTTGCAGCCTTTTCCCTGGCTGGAGTAATAGGGATATATACAAACTGTAATATTGGTTTTCAGACACAAGATGACGTTGTGAGCGCCGAACCAAGCGCTGATTGAAGACGCATGGCTGTGTATGGGAGGACCACTTGGAAGTATAGATATCCATTTCCAGGCTCTAGACCTCGCAACCGCAAGGTCAATTGAATAAGTGTTTTGCGGTTAAACTAAAGTGGATACTGTCAAAATGTATCTCTCATCTTGTTAGCGTCCTGAGTTGAAAGGGAGAAAGTCTATTGATGTAGGAACTAGGTTAACCACGGAAACCACAATAGACACCTTTCAATTAAGTACGCTTACTCGAGATCCAAGTGGGCTAGCACTCTGATTTTTGGAGTGCAGCCCAGATAAAGAAACCATGCACCCACATATAAAGTTTATTCCCGTAACATAAGCAGAACACATTGTTTTAATAAACTGTCATATACTGTTAGTTTTAAATGTACAGTCGGGGAAAAACTTTTTCTGTAAACCCGGAAAAAATCCTTTAGTATGTAAATATGCTAAGGGTGAATGAGCTGAGGGTATTTTCCTCCCTGCGCTTCAAAGAGCCCCTGCTGAGTGGAAGACTCTGAGTCTAGTGAAGTACAGGGTTGAAAAGCCTCAGAGATTCCAAGTGTGAAAATGGCCGGGAAGTTGCTGAGTGCCAGATCCCGGTTCTCAGCATGTGCCATTGACACCTTGGGACCAAACCCTAGACTGGGGGTCGCCAAGTTAAGGGTGGTCCCCCGGTATGGTAAACCGCATAGTTGTCAGGCTGCCACATGCGCTTTGCAAACCGGAAAGCTCTTTTTGCCCGTTCTGCAAACTCCGGGCAAATCGGGAATTGGTGGTTTAAATGTTCCCACGGAGGGGATTGGGCGTGCATGTTAGAGATATGTCTGTGAAACCTATAAACCTGCCTGCCGAGCTATCCCCTGTGTGATTCATGACTTATCCAAGTACTAAGAAAAATAGAAAAGCGGCGCCAGACCAATCACATAATGCAAGGCTAGATGAAATAAAATAAAAATATATATTAAATCAATACTTATAGTCCTTCAGCTAAAGTCCAAGGAGGTTATTCAAACGCCTCGACAAATAAGACGTGTAGAAAAAAACAGAGTCCTCCAGCGCATTGTTCTATTTCTTCATCTCCAGCGTATATGTAGGAGAGAAACAAGATCACTTTAAATGACAAAAAAAAACATGAGGCTAGAGAACTTAACACTTGCCTGTGCTTAGTTCGCACTAGATGTACTCCTCCATGTTACTTTTAGTGGTGACTTGAAAATAGAGAGGAGAAGAATATGGCATAATAACGGTTTAATCACAATAAAATATAAAGATAAAAGGTGCACTCTATGCCAACCTATGTCTAGGTTCGTGGGAGGACCAGATCATCTGGTCCAACAATAGCTATGGCGCGAGCCTCGTACTGTACCGTCGCTACATAGACGATATCATAATCATCTTAAAGGCGATCAAGACACACTAATGGCATTCTTTGACGGACTGAATATTAACAATCTTAGGGCCTCATTCAGAAAGCATCGATAAGGCCCTTATCGAGCACTTATCGACCAAACTGGCTACTCGTACTCAGTAAGCCTTGATAAGTGCTCGATAACGGGCTCTATCGATGCAAAATTTTATGATCAAAAGAAACTCTCCAATTGAGCGGCGATCAGCCGCTTATCGCCCATTTTCGGAAGGATCATAAACTATAAACTCGCGCGATTCTAGTACCCGCGAGTCGGCTGTCGCAGCCTATTGCAGCCCTAAAAGGCGATCTTCTCCCCAAATCCAATTCACCTAAAAATTTAGGTAAATTGGTGGGGAGAGGCCTCAAGGAGCTGCGATGTGTCGGGACTTAGAAAAAATCAGGCCCTTTTCCTGCCTTGGATTGATGCCGGGGGTCTCCGGAGCTGATAGCTATTAATAGCAGGATATCCTCTCCATAGGAAAGTAATCAGCGGGCACTGCTTGGACAAAAAATGTCAAGAAGGCTGGACTGTGCAAAAAATATAAAAGCCTTTATTGGTTCCCGGCAAACATGGATAAAAAAGGGGAGAAGGAGTCCCCACTCAGCGCTCTGATGCGTTTCGTCCGCACAGGGACTTTGTCAAAGTAGAGGAGAGGATATCCTGCTACTTTATTGCTCACAAGCCTGAGCACGCCAACTGGAACAGACCAATGAAAGAACTGAGTAAGTTTATTTACAAGGAAATTTGAAGGGGCTCTACCCTTTCATGAGTGTTTCTGTTATGATAGCCATTAATACCAGCACTGGAGCCCCCCGGCATGCATCCGATGCAGGAAAAATGCATTTACAGCAACTTCATTACCTTGGCGGCTAACCGCTAAGGCAATGAAGGGATTAAACACCCATGCCAGGCTTACTGTGGCTAGCGAGGGTGGGTGAAGGGGGAATTTGGCCCTTAGTGGCTGTTTAGGCCTTGCGGGGGAGTTGCGGGGGGACTTAACCCCTTCATTACCTTAGCGGTTAATACCGCTAAGGTAATAAAGGGGTTAACCCAAACGCTACCCACCCGCAAGGTCTAGACACCCATCCTTAGGGCTAATACCCCCTTCACCCATCCGTGAGGCCTAAGCACCCACCCCGGACTGACTATACCCACCCTGTACCCATTGAGTAGTATAGTGGTACATCATACCCATATAATAATAATATGGGCATGATAAGCCTCTATAGCACTTAATGGGCACCCTAATTACAATACATTAATACACAAGACACACAATAATAAAACATAACTAAACTCCACCTTGAGAAAGAGCCACCGGCTCGAAACGCGTTGGTGGGGGCCTGAGGGCTCCGTTTTTTGTATTTTTGCACTGATCCAATAAACTAACATTTTTATCTGGGTCCCACTCTCCTTAGTAGTTCATTTTGTTACCAGCTGTGCTCCATCTCTCCTTCCTTTGGATAAACTCCAAAAAACCACACTTCACTAAATAAAAACAGTAGCCAGCTAATCCAATGAATACAAGCATTAACAACATCAACAATGAATTAATTAAACCATTAACCAATCAAAACAATTAATTCCTAAAACAACTCCGAATTATTTTATAAAGTAACCAATCCAACCACATACAGGTAAACCCCGTTATAACGCGACCCGTTATAACGCGATTCGGTTATAACGCAGTTTTCCCGTGGCTCCCGTTTAAAAAAAAAATTAAATAATTTTTTTTTTGCACACTGCACACACTCTCACTGCACACACTGCACACACACACACGCACACACGCACACACGCACACACACACGCACACACACACGCACATTTATTTACCCCCCTCTCTCTCACACACACAGTTTTACCCCTCTCTCACCTTTGCCCTCTCATTCGTCCTTCCTGTCTCACCAGTGTGTCCCTGTGCACCGTTCACATCTGTCCCCCGGAAACACACTCCTGTCCCGGACTTTCCGGCCGCAGGAGGAGAGGCAGCATTGTGTGTCACATAGACACAAAAACACGCAGCAGGGGCAGCATTTTGTGTCACACACAAGGCTGGGAGGGAGGGGGCTGGGAGGGAGGAAGGATGAATCGCCGCCATTTTTTAAAACTTTTTTAAAATTTATTTATTTAATTAACTGGTGCCCGGCCAGAGTCATCGCGGGCCGCACAGAGAGGCCAGACCGGCCGCATGCGGCCCGCATGTTGTGCAGACCTCTTCCTTCCTTCCCTCCTCACTCCCTCCCGATCAGGTGCGCGGCGGCCATTTTTTTTTTTAAATTAGCGCGACCCCGTTACTAACGCGGTGGTCTCGGGGTGGACCCCGAGGACCGCACTATAACGGGGTTTACCTGTAATTACTAAACCAACTCAAAATTAATAGTAACACTAACCAATCAAACCAATTAATTACTACAACATTCATTAATTAATAAACATTAAAATACAAAGAAATAAATTCAAACAATATCTGAAATAACCATAAAACGCATTAGCTAACATAATACAACATTAACTGAAAATGAACACCAATCGCAAACATTTTATTACATTAAGCAGGAAAAATACAAACAATTACATCCACATAAGAAACTGACATTAAAAAAACCAACAGCAATACCAAGCCAGAAATGCCCCCCAAATATTGTAATAATAATGTATTAATCTGTACCCTAAAGTGGTACAGATTAATATATTATCAGTCAATGTGCCTCCCCCAAAAAAATCAAAAAACACATCCAATGAAAAAACCTGTAAAAAGAGACATTTACAAACATTCAATATATTACTTACCATTAGAAGCGGTGGCCCTCCGACTCCCGGGGAAACAGGAAGCTCACGTACCTTGAAGGCCTCCAACAGCATCCAATGCCATCCGCCATGAAGATCCGGATCAGGTATCCAAATCTTCTTTTTTCTTTCTTTAATCACCTTCTTCTATCTTCATCTGTCACCATTTCTTGATCGTCTTTATCTTCTATCTTCATCTGTCAATCCAAAAAGCCACATGGTTGTCTCGTAGTCTTATTGGGCTCAAATGAGGCGTCACGGCCTTAAATAGGGCTTGTGACGTCACATTTAGCCTCAAAATGGTTAACAGCCACCTGATTGGCTGTTAAAACCATTTTCCGACTTTAATTATTTTTTTTTAATGACGTCACATAAAGGGAATGATGCCAGCCAATCAGAATGGCAGTGCTTCATTTGCCTTTAAGATGACGTCACTAAATCCAAAATGGCCGGCGCCACATGGTATTTCAGCCAATCAGAGTGTGGAACGTGACCGGGACATTTCCTTGCATAGGAGATATCGGCACCCCATAAAGGTGCCTGTATCTCGGGAAGCAGGGGGTCCCTGGACCTGAAACCAACGCGGTTCAGCTCCGGAGACCCCCTGCACTATCAAAGAAATTGATATTAAAATAAATTATTTTCGGGCGACATTTGCGCTGTGAGAGGCGGCTCTCTCAGAGCCGCTCTCTCTGCAGCAAAAATGAATCGCCGGTTTAGGCCTTTTCAGAGGCTCGATGCTCGCTGGCAGCAACTCGCCCGTTTTGGGAATTTTGCTATCACAGGTAATCGAGGCTTTCTGAATACTGTGATAGCAACCCCCAAAAAAACAGAATTTTAAATGCCCTGGCGATAATTTTTATCAACCTTCTCTGAATGAGGCCCTTAATCTTAAATTTATACACAATATTAGTCCAACCAGTGTAGAGTTTCTCGATCTACAGATCTTCATCGAAAGAAACAAAATACAGACTAAAACATATTTTTAAACAGTCAATTGTAACAATTACATAAGTGCAACCAACTGTCATAAGAAAAGCTGGCTGGACAACGTGCCGTATGGCGAATTCAGGCGCCTAAAGCGCAATTGCACAAAAAAGGAAGATTACGAGTTACAGATCGAACCTATGAGTAAGAAATTTGTTGCGAAAAAATATCAGACAAAACATCAGCGGTGTTGATTCACTCACCTGCGGGAGCAGATACTATTTGTGGCGGGGACACTATCCCAATCTGCATGTTTATATTTGCCAAATTGGAAGATTTGGATATCCTATATAGATCTTACAAAGATACCTTTATACACACAAGTCCTGTGAGAAATCTGTAAGTAGAAATCTCATAGGGACATCTTGTTCTAAGATAACTACACCACTTGAACAGACATATCTGCACTATATGCTTGTGTTTGTTCTCTTATATATACCTGCGCTCCCCAGTATCCTGTCACCAAAACAATAAATAATGCCATACAAAGAGTAAATGATCTTGATAGATCCAATATGTTGAAATACAAAGATGCCACACTGGAAAATATAACAGAAAATAGGAATATCCCGTTTCTAACCACATGTAGTACACAGTCTAATAAAATCAGAGGAATTCTTAATAAACACTGGCATGTGCTGCAGAAAGACCAGTGGTTGAAAGAAATCATTGGCAAAAAAACAGATGTCATTTTTTCAAGGGCACCAAATCTTAAGCAGAAATTAGTGCCAAGTTATTTAACCACCAAGAAAGTTAAATCAAACCTCAAAAGGATTTATTAAATGTCTTAATTACAAAGCTTGCAGGAATAACAGGAGCCAAGAGACAAAGATAAAGGAATTTAAAGGCAACATATCCTCTCTAAACTATACTATTAAATCAAACATTACGTGTAATAGTAAGGGTATTATATATGCACTTGAATGCAGCTGTAATTTACAATATGTGGGTAGAACAATCAGTAAATTAAAAACAAGAATATGTGATCATATAAGGAACATAACAAATGGACTGGAAACCCACAGTGTGTCCCAAAATTTTAAACTAAAACATAATCAGGATCCAGGGTGCTTGAGATTTTGGGGGATCGCGCAAGGAGGGGAGGAGACTTCATTCAAAATTTTTCAAAAAGGGAATCCTTTTGGATATTTACTTTTCAAACGCTAGCTCCATTAAGACTAAACATAGACATGGAGATTGCAGCCTTTCTCTGACTCTATCCCCACTCTCTTTTCTGAGTCTATATCCTACTAAATTCTAAGCATTTTATATCTTGGACCATGTTCCATTTTACAAGATTATTTATATTGAAACCTCTTTTAGAACCGATGATCAAATATTGTATGCCTATATTGTTGGACACTAGCCCATTTTATATTAGTAGTGTATAGGTTGTATATTTGTGGTCTAATAAGATTTTATTCCAATAGGTTAATATCCATTTTAATATTTGTATATTATGGTTTGACACATCCCTTAATAATTGAATTGAACCCTATCCCTTTTTTTTAAAGTCACTGCATGTATGTAACTCTGCTTATTGGCTGTAATATTAATGGTAGCAGTAATTACAAGAGTTATATTCAGCATTGTGATAGAAGCAAAATCTTTGGCATCATGTACAGTAGAAACAGCTGAATAAGAGATTAAACTGACAGCTGGGAGGAGCTAAAATGAGACTGAAAACTGCTATAAATATGCTGTATTACTCCTACCACATTACATTACTGAGGAAGCCAACAGGTGAAACGCGTTTGATGTTTTTTGGACACTATGAGCCACCATAGCTCTGGGAGACAGTGCTTTTCCCAGCCAGCACTAAGAAATCAGCAGATACCAACACATGTGCAGACCAAGACCAAGAAGAGGAAACCAAGCTGTGCACAAGCCTGAGGGAGCCTCTGCATGTTGTGGGGCTAGCTGATGACTGGAAGCTGGAACGGTGACCGCACAGAGATCCCAGGAGAACATGTAGGAATTCCCCACCCCCTTGGTGCAGAAAATGCTCCCAGCAATACTGCCAGGTAAGACACAGTGCTCCATGCATGCCCAGTCCCTTCACCCACAACCTCCAAATTTTTTTTTAGCATGCATCATTTTGTTGGGTACAATTTGATTAGAGCTCCTTTTAGCTGATAATCCAAGGAAACAATTTTCCCAATATAATGTAACATTGTTGTGGCAATACTAACTTGAAAGTCTGACACTTAGTATACTGTAGCAGCACTAATACACACTGGTTGAATAAGTCCTGTATGAGTAGCCAATTACAATTAATCAGTGACTCTTGGAATAGATCATGCTGAAAACTTGATAGAAGATGTACAGTAGGTATATTTTAAGCATAATGTACGGTGCGATTGATAATATTGAAAATTGTCTCTTTCTTTACAGACCCAAGTCAAAGAAGCACCAGCCATTGTGAAGAAGCGAAAGACAAGATTGTAAATTTTGAAGAAGAGGCGACGTTGTATTTTTGTATTATTATATTTTCCTTTATTATCCTGCACAAATAAAAAATGTCATTCTTTAAATATACTTTTTGGTGTGTTCATGATTTTACTGTCTAGACACTTACAGTAGTACTATACCTAAAGTTCTAAAGGCATTTAAATATATAAAAATGTGTTATTGTTATACTGTACAGAATACAGTATGTACAAAATACTATATAAATTTAGAAAATAAAAGTGGTTTTTACTATTTAGATAAACTAACAGCAGTACTTTCATGCAGTACTATACACTCTCAGTATTGTACTACTATCTAGCAGATATCTAGCTCCTCCATGAGGAAATGCACTGTATCTTACTGTACAGTAATTTAATTAGGAAACTAATGAAACACATGCGCAGAAATGTGATGGCACGCATATGCGTTTCAACAATGTTCCAATTTGCCATACATGCATGCGCAGAAATGTGATGACATACATATGCGTTTCAACAAGGTTCCAATTGCCATACATGCATGCGCAGAAATGTGATGACACGAATATGCGTTTCAACAAGGTTCCAATTTGACATACACGCATGCGCGGAATAAACATTTTACATTCGGAAGAAGAGACGACGTATTTTTGAATTATTATGTTTTCCTTTATTATCCTGTACAAATAAAAATGTTAATTCTTTAAATATACTTTTTGGTGTGTTCATGATTTTACTGTCTAGACACTTACAGTAGTACTATACCTAAAGTTCTAAAGGCATTTAAATATATAAAAATGTGTTATTGTTATACTGTACAGAATACAGTATGTACAAAATACTATATAAATTTAGAAAATAAAAGTAGTTTTTACTATTTAGATAAACTAACAGCAGTACTTTCATGCAGTACTATACAGTCTCAGTATTGTACTACTATCTAGCAGATATCTAGCGACTCCGTGAGGATGGGAGGGGGGTGGATAGACAGTGTTGAAGATTATTTTGCTATCCGAAACATTACGACAATTGGATTGTTCTCTGAAAATTCCTTTATAGGGTTATTTCACCTAATGTTGTCTTCACCATGCATTTGGGTAAACAACCAGCTCTTTACTTAATTCATTCTTGCATCAAACGGCTTCCCGAATGTATGCATTTATCTGAAGAGGAATGTTGTGTAGGTGTTATGTGTAAATAATTATTTTATCTTGAACTTTAATGATGAATTTCAAATGTCCTTCATAGGTGACCAAGTATTGTGGGTTATTCGTTATGGTGCTGTCTATAATCTGGTTAAAGTCTGCCATGCACTACGTTCAGATGTGAGTCGCGATGGTCTCAGAAATGCAATATGGAAAGCATTGTACAAACAGAAATGCACTGAAAGTGATAGCCGAATCCAAGATGCTGTAAAAGTTGCTGAGGTATGTAAATAAAAATGGATAATGTGTAATAGCTAATAATAGCTTTTGTATTTTATGATTCTCTCACAAGCAGTTATTTTACATAAAAAAGTATTCTTGGAAACCGTGTTTTATTAAAAGGTTACATGCAATGGTATCACTTAATACATGTTATAGATATTTTGATTTTTAAGCTGTCTATTGTAGCAAAGTTTTTAATTAACATTTGATGTATAGGAGTTATTGAATTTGCCTGCATACAGAATTAGTTATTGACTAACAGGTTTTAATATAACATAGAAGTAGTGATTGCTTGAAAGAGGAGAGTGTTTGCATTTTCAGGAATGTAATTGAAGTATGATATTTATGGAATTATGTTCCTACATTCCTGCATTCAGATAAATTCACAGGTCAGAGCACTAACATGATCAATGGGGAAAACAGCCTAGGCAACGTGCTTTGGCGACAGGAGAAATGATGTTGGTGGATATTAGACCAGGGTTATGAGGAAATGAGGAGCTCAGTTTTAGATAGATTAAGTTTGAAGTGGCAGAACACCATCCACAAGGATATAGAGTAGCCAGCAATGACAAACTTTGAATTGGATTGCAGGTGTGTGGTTGGGGTTGGATAGATTTATCTGAGATAACACTTAAAGCCAAAGGAGTTGATGAAGTGATAGTGCGTAGAGAGAAAAAGAACGGAACTTGAATAGGCAGATGAAGAAATGTTGTCGGCAAAGACAAAAAAATTAGAGGTATGATGAGATCTTGGCTAGAGCTTGGTTACGAATATGGTGAAAGAATAGAATATAAAGAAGAGTGATCAAAAGTATAGAAAGCAGCAGAGAGATCAAATGGGAAAACACAGGGAAACATTACCTTGGCATTTTGCTTCATGGATATCATTGGTTACTTTCATAAAGACACTAAACTGTTTGAGCCATATGAAAGCCAGATTGAAAAGGGTCCAGGAGGCCATGGGAGTTAAGAAAGTTGTTCATTCAAGAAAACATGAGATGTTTATGCAGCTTTCTTTAGTCTATAACCTAATGGTAATAGTGTACAGTATATGTGATTTAATATATGTCCATAAACTTGCTGATAATAGAAGAGAAATATTAGTAAAAAAGAGAATAGGCAGGGAATTATTTCTCTAGGATGAGAGGTAAATAATTCTAAAAAGTTACAGGGAATAATATATGTGATAAACAAAATGATAGACGTACAGTATGAGCATGACTACTCTGTAATAGAAGTTCCATGGCATAAAGATGTTGCCAGTGTTATTGTGTATGTCCCGCAGCAAACACGCCACGCCAGGGAGACCATTGATTTGAATTAGCCATGCCAGCGAGTGCAATAACGTTGACTACATCTGTACATAAAATTGGTGGTGCAGGTACCTGATGAATGGTACCTTGATGTTGTTCCAGGCTTTATATGTTTTGGTCAAAAGATTTAACTAAATGACCCATACCTATGAGAAGAAAAAATATATTGAAATTAATCAAATATCTTGTAATATTCAATGTGCATTGGGGCTTCTTTGTTTATGTCTACATCTGACAAAGAAGATGTCACAATGCTCACCAAATGAATCAATATTGGATATTTTAGGTTGCCTATGTTGCCAAGATTGGCAACTGGTGCTACCTATGTGCTGAGATAATAATGGTTTATCAAAAAGGACAGCAGTTGAAAGAATAACTGTTATCCCAAAAAGAAGCACATTTGAGTGGTTCACTCTCAGGCGATTAAAACTTAACTTTTATTTCTGCAAATATAATATATATGTACACTAATAAATTTAACATGAATGTTTGTTTAAAAATAAACAAATAAAATGACAGGGTGTGAAGTATAATTATTTCTGCTGTGGTTTGTCTTTTGGTGATGGATGTGCAGTGTAATCTATGGCTTGGTGGAATATATTCACCAATAGACAAACCTGTAATATTTATACATATTATTACCAACATTAATATGCAGGCTATGACATTGTGGAGATTAGCTTAAAATAATTGGCTGAAGAGTAATAATTGGCAGTGATGTTAGAGCTGCGTCATGCTCCACATGACTTTCATATCTAGCATATAGATTTCTATCTCCACTGCACCTCAACACCAGACACCCCAGTATTGACATCAATTCGACAATAATTGTCATCTTTCACAAACCCCAAAACACATGGAGATTAGTGTAAATTAACGTTGAGGAGTAACAATTGGCAGTGATGTTAGAGCTACGTCACGCTCCACGTGACTTTCATATCTAGCATATAGACTCTTTATGTCAGGATTGCCTAGACCTCCTGCCTAGCCATAGCTTCCTTGTCCACTGGGTGTGCTGCTGTCTTCTGTTGGCTCTTGGTTCCTCTGTCTGTCTGTCTTCTTGTTGTCCTGTCTCTGTCCTTTATAGCTTGCTTCCTGTCTGTTGCTTTTGCTTTGCTTGCTAGTAGACTCCTACAGTATGCTATGCCTGTCTTTGATCCTGACCTGTTTCGACCTGTACTGTATTGTAGTCTGCTCACAGTAAAGGTCCTTGCTAGTAATCTGGCTTGTCCTGGTTATTCTGCTCGGTCTCAGTCCCTGCTCCCTGTTCTTAGTCCCTGTCCTGCCCCGCCTGTCCTGTTCCAGTCTCCTCGTTGCCGACCTCTGCTTGTAACTAACTTCGCTGCCTGCCGCCTGCCTCGGACCCCTGCTTTGTACCTGACTTCGCTGCCTGCCGCCTGCCTCGGACCTCTGCTTGTGACCCCTACTACGCTCGTGCTGTTCCGGCCACCGAGATCCTACCCGCCACAGGAGTCTCCCGTGACAGAAAGCAAAGGCCACTTCTGGATCTCGCTGGAACAGATTCTTCTTCTGCCTGCACCCTTTCCTGCCTGCTGCAGCAGACCACATCCGCATGGTTGAAGATAAGTGCTTTCGTTTCTTTTTTGGAGATCCAAGTTGGGATTTTGAAAGGTTTTTTTTTTGTTGCTGCTAAGTGTTCTGCAAGAATTATTGCGTTCATAACGAAAAAACATTTTTTCTGAGACTAGAACTGTTGCTACCGACTATTGCAGCTTTCTTTGAGATGTTTATTTTTGCAAAGGTTTCTGCGGGGTTTTTTGTGCCACTTTCTCCCTGAGAAGAATTCCCTTTTACAAAAAAAAAAAAAAAAAAAGAGAACCCTCCCTGCAGTGCCTGTTTTTGCCGTTTTCGGACTTTCATTGCCTGGACGGGAGTTGTCTCTGCATTGTGGGTGGGCCACTGCAGATTTTCGGACTCACATTTCTGTTTGAGACGGTTACCTTGATTTACTGCTGTTCACAGGGTCTTCATTTCAAAAGACAAAAGTGCTCCCATTATTTTGTTGCTACATGCTTTGATTTTCTTGCATCTATAGTTTTTCATATGATTGGTTCTAAGGTTTCAGGTTTACCTGCAAGTTCCCCTAAAGTTTGTTTCTCTGCAACTTATGATATCCCTACGCCTGATATCAAAGGTTTCAGATTTGACTGCAGGGTTCTCTGTCTGATATTCCTATGTCAAAAGTTTCAGATCTAACTACAAGTTTTCTCTGGATTAGTTTCCTGCTGTCTATGATATTTCTATGCCTGATATCAAAAGTTTCAGATTCAACTGCAGGTTTTCTTTGTCTATATGATATCCCTACGCCTGACGCATAAAGATTTAGATGTAACTGCAGGTTTTCTTTGTCTATATGATATCCCTACGCCTGATGCATAAAGATTTAGATGTAACTGCAGGTTTTCTTTGTCTGTATGATATCCCTACGCCTGATGCATAAAGATTTAGATGTAACTGCAGGTTTTCTCTGTCTGTATGATATCCCTACGCCTTATGCCTAAAAGATTCAGATATAACTGCAGGTTTCTCTGTCTATGTTTTTTCCTTGCATTTATAATTTCTGTGACTGATGTTAAAGTCTCAAAGGGTCAGCTCTCCTATCTTGTGTCTCTCTGTGTCTAATATTCCTGTTGTTCATTCTAATGCTTCTGCTTTAAAAACACATTTCCTCTTTACTGGTGTCTTAGGAAGTGTGGTTTAATTATGGCTCCCACTCAAACAGTCTTGAGCAGTAAATGTGAACACAGTACCACTGATTCTTCAGAACTTCTCAAAGCAAGGAAGAAGAAAAAGAAGGGAGGCATTACTGTGGAAGTTGCAGAAGGAATTAAGAATGAAAATTTAACCTCAGAGTCTGCATTTGATGAAAGAGATATGCTGCAGCTTAAGGCAACTCACAGACGTATCCCAAGAATAGTGGAAGAAAAGAAAGATGCCCCTACTCAGACGCTGCAAGCTGCACAGAAAGCAATTGATTGTCTTTATGAACGTTTAGATAAGGAGCAAGAGGCCAAGACTGCACTACAAAGCTGTCTATCTTCAGCAATTGCTAAGTGTGTTCTCCAGGAGAAAGAAAGAGAGCAGTTGGAGAGGGACAGGGTAATCCTGTCAAGTAAGCTGGAGAAGGCCTATGCTGATAATGCGCAGTACCAGAGTTTCATGGCTCAAGTTGGCACAAAATTGGAAGCCTCTGAGGAGAAGAATTGCCACTTCAACACAGAACTACGTTCTTTGAGAGAGATCTTCGAAGGGTTAAATAGCAGTTTTGAAATGGTAACCCAGGAGTGCAAGAATCTCTATGTCCAAGTCAGTCCCTACGCCTGATGCATAAAGATTTAGATGTAACTGCAGGTTTTCTCTGTCTGTATGATATCCCTACGCCTTATGCCTAAAAGATTCAGATATAACTGCAGGTTTCTCTGTCTATGTTTTTTCCTTGCATTTATAATCTCTGTGACTGATGTTAAAGTCTCAAAGGGTCAGCTCTCCTATCTTGTATCTCTCTGTGTCTAATATTCCTGTTGTTCATTCTAATGCTTCTGCTTTAAAAACACATTTCCTCTTTACTGGTGTCTTAGGAAGTGTGGTTTAATTATGGCTCCCACTCAAACAGTCTTGAGCAGTAAATGTGAACACAGTACCACTGATTCTTCAGAACTTCTCAAAGCAAGGAAGAAGAAAAAGAAGGGAGGCATTACTGTGGAAGTTGCAGAAGGAATTAAGAATGAAAATTTAACCTCAGAGTCTGCATTTGATGAAAGAGATATGCTGCAGCTTAAGGCAACTCACAGACGTATCCCAAGAATAGTGGAAGAAAAGAAAGATGCCCCTACTCAGACGCTGCAAGCTGCACAGAAAGCGATTGATTGTCTTTATGAACGTTTAGATAAGGAGCAAGAGGCCAAGACTGCACTACAAAGCTGTCTATCTTCAGCAATTGCTAAGTGTGTTCTCCAGGAGAAAGAAAGAGAGCAGTTGGAGAGGGACAGGGTAATCCTGTCAAGTAAGCTGGAGAAGGCCTATGCTGATAATGCGCAGTACCAGAGTTTCATGGCTCAAGTTGGCACAAAATTGGAAGCCTCTGAGGAGAAGAATTGCCACTTCAACACAGAACTACGTTCTTTGAGAGAGATCTTCGAAGGGTTAAATAGCAGTTTTGAAATGGTAACCCAGGAGTGCAAGAATCTCTATGTCCAAGTCAGTGAAGGAGATAAGAAGCTCCATGAATTAGGAGAGGAGAAGAAACAGTTGGCCCAGGAAAAGTTAGACGTGCAGACAGCACTGCAGAATGCAGAGAGAGTGCTGCAAGAAGAACGTGTCTCCCTGGAGCGGCGCACACAAGCAGAAAATATGCTGCAGAGTCAGCTGCGAGAACTGCGTACACATCTGCAGGACACCAAAGAGAAATGGGTAAATGCTGAAGAAAAGCAGCGAGTTCTGCAGGAAGAAAGTTTCCAGACTGCCTACAAAATAAGTATGATGCAAGATTATTTGAGTACCCAGTGTGTCCCCAAAGAACAGCATGAGGAGCTGAAGGCCACACTGAGCATAACCAGAGCCTCGCTGGAGGAAGAGCTAAAGCTAGCAGCTGAACACACATCTCAGCAGCTCACAGCGCTGCAGGCGCAGATCGCTGAGCTCAAGACACAGCTTGCCAAAAAGGAGGAGAGAGAGAAGGTTTCCGTCTGTCAAGTGGCTGGCCTGACACAGCGCTATGAGGTCAAAATGGCCGATGCCTGCAAATTATTGGACCACACAGCCCGTGATAAGGTCCGGCTGCAGCTGGAGCTGGACAATGCCCGGAAGGAGTACCGGCAGCTGCAGATCAGAAATGAAGAAGATGAAACATATTTAAGCTTTACTCTGAGTCAGCTGGGAGATATGGAGTCGCGACTCAACTCCAAAGAAGCCGAACTGACAACTGCATTGAGTGGGAAAAGAAGTGCAGAAGGACAGCTTCAAGAGCTGAAAAATCAAATAGCTGGTCTTAATGAGACTTTAGGTGATACCACAAAACGGCAGTCACAAAAGGAGACCATGGAGCGTGAATTCTATGTTCCCACTTACACATGTGAAAAGTCTGCACCCGTCATTGATGCCCACATTCCTGATGTCCATGCCTCTGCAATGGAGTTGAACGTATCCATTGGGAAGTTCCAGATTCCAAAACTAAAAGAGATATATTGGTCACAAAAAGAGACCACGGAAAGTGAATATGTCCCCTCTGCCGCATGTGAAGAGCCTGATGTATCTGTGTCCGATGCCCCTGCTATGACGTTAGACGGATCCCTGGTGAAGTTCCTTGCTATGCCTAATATTCTTGATGCTGATGCCAACGCTTTTGCGATAAGGATAAATGCACCTCTCACAGATTTCCCATCAGCACTTGACGTACACATTAAGTTGGCCTTCCATCAAGATTTCCCTGAAGAGCCTGGAAGGTTGTCCGGAGTTGTTGCTGATCCCTATGTTCCTGCAAAACTTGGAGTGTTGTCCGAAGGCCATCGTGAGTCGGCCTTCCATCAGGGACACCTTGCTAAACCAGGAGGGTTGTCAGGAGGATCTACTGGCTTCTCTGCCCCTGCTTTTGGGTTGAACGCACCCATTTGGAGGTTCCTTGCTGCACCAAATGTACCTGTGGAGTACCCTCTGCCCACTGACAAGCCACCAGAGGTGGGTCACCTTGAGTCGCCATTTCATCAAGGCCTCCGGGAAGAGCCTGGAGGATCGTCCGGAGAACGCTCTTGAGAGGGGGGAGTAATGTCAGGATGCTAGACCTCCTGCCTAGCCATAGCTTCCTTGTCCACTGGGTGTGCTGCTGTCTTCTGTTGGCTCTTGGTTCCTCTGTCTGTCTGTCTTCTTGTTGCTCCTGTCTCTGTCCTTTATAGCTTGCTTCCTGTCTGTTGCTTTTGCCTTTGCTTGCTAGTCAGACTCCTACAGTATGCTCATGCCTGTCTTTGATCCTGACCTGTTTCCTGTACCTGTACCTGTATTGTAGTCTGCTCACAGTAAAGGTCCTTGCTAGTAATCTGGCTTGTCCCTGGTTATTCCTGCTCCCCGGTCTCAGTCCCTGCTCCCTGTTCTTAGTCCCTGTCCTGCCCCGCCTGTCCTGTTCCAGTCTCCTCGTTGCCGACCTCTGCTTGTACCTAACTTCGCTGCCTGCCGCCTGCCTCGGACCCCTGCTTGTACCTGACTTCGCTGCCTGCCGCCTGCCTCGGACCTCGCTGTGACCCCACTACGCTGCTGTGATGTTCGGCCACCGAGATCCTACCCGCCACAGGAGTCTCCCGTGACACTTTATCTCCATTTTGTATATACATCTTGCACTACAGCACACTACCATTGGATCACCCTCCAATATTATACGATCTCACCTTAACACACAATAACACTACCATAGCAGAAATAATTATACTTCACACCCTGTCATTTTATTTGCTTATTTTTAAACACACATTCATGTTAAATTTATTAGTGTACATATATATATATTATATTTGCAGACATAAAAGTTAAGTTTTAACCGCCTGAGAGTGCACCACTCAAATGTGCTTCTTTTTGGGATAACAGTTATTCTTTCAACTGCTGTCCTTTTTGATAAACCATGTCTACATCTGTATGCACAATTGTAAAGAGCCATAAAGTTCTTGCTGCCATCTGGTTCTTTATCTAAATAATTTAGATATTTATGTAATACTGTAGAACATAATTCAGATTGTATTGTTAGAAACTGCAGTGTCAATGCATGAAACAAATCATTAATTTTTCACAATGTTTGGATATCTTGGTTTATTTGAGACATGAAAAACAAACAAACTCATGGCTGTCGAATATGGGGGGGGGGGGGGGCAGACATAATAGTATTTCCCTGTGCCATTGGGAAAGAACTGCAGGTAGCTGGTAAGCTGATATTGAGCTGCCACAGCAATGTGCTTATTTTCCTGCAGCTCTGTGGACTGCTACATCAGTCATTTTTAAATCATCCAAACGATATAATTTCACCTATTGCCATGCAATGCCTTACTAACCGCTAAGGTTAGTAAACAGAGGATTAACCCCCACCATCACCCCCCAAAAAGCCTAATCACACTCTCCTGGTCACTCAACCCTTAACACCCTTTCCCCCCCCACACCCCAACAAACATAACTCCGCCCTGTTGAGTTATGGCCAAATGTAGCTAATAGGGCTTTTAGACACTTTAAGTACTAAAATATAAAAATAATACAAAAAACACATTAACATTATTAATACAATATCTAAAAATTAATTGAAAAAAGCCCTCTAAGCATAAACCCTCTCAATGTGAAGACAAAAAAATACAAAAATGCAAAATCAAGCTCCATGGCCTATTATAATCCAAAGGCCCGATGGCTTATTTGTAATTAGGCCACAGCCTTGGGCCAGCAACGATAGATTCTCAACTTGACCTGAAGCCCTTGAACCTCTGTTTCTTGAAGATTCTTCTGCGATAGCCCTAGCCAGTATAAAGTGTGAAGTCCCTCGTAGAAGACTGAAAATTAATACAGAGGCCACATCTGGTGACGTCTGAGTGAAGGAAATAAATAAATACTACAGAAGAACTTTCAACCAAAAGTATCCAGGACTATGGGTCAAGTTGAGGGTCCACCGTAGAAGACCCTTGGTTGTGTCTGGATTACAAATAGGCTATTAGGCCTGGATTTTTGGGGGTATGTAAAAAATAATAATAATAATAATAAAAAAAAATATATATATATATATATATATATATATATATATAGCTAATGGAAATATTACTGTATGTTCATTTACATGTCTTAGACAGGTCTGCAACCCTGTCTTTCACCATTATCGCGCAGCACACAGCACTTCCACTGCAGCAAAGGATTCTGGGAAATGACATGCAAATGAGCACACAGTGCCACCTTTTGTCTCAAGCTAATATATTACATGAGCAACCCTTAAGCCAATGCATGCTGCTTTAAACACAGCTTTTAAGCATACGCTGGGGTGAGATGCAAATCCACTCACAGACATGTATATATATATATATATATATATATATATATATATATATATAAATATATATATATATATATATATATGAAAAACAAAACAGAGAGCGCACGCCCCATAGTGTGATACTGTAACATTTAATGTAGGGAAGGATGGGTGGGGGAATTAAAAACACTCACAACGTACAAGATAAAATTAGGCAGTATGTGATTAATAATCACCACCAGGCAGGTCCAAACCGCAGCAAAAAGGGAGTCCACGAACAGCAGGAATCAGTCTCCCAAGCAGTACTGTCTCTCCGGTTCACTCCAAATCCTCCAAAACAGTCTGGTATCAGAGTTTGCCTTCATATAATTCCATGTGCTCCTCGGCCGTAAAGGATACACACAACGTGATGACGTAGTTTCGTAAGGTACGTCCCTGACGCGTTTCGTCGCAACAAATGCAACTTTATCAAAGGGAATGTCCCTGAACAAGAATGGCAATGTATAAGTACTGGAGGGTCTCAAACTTGATTGGTAGTTGTATTAAGTGCTAGTACCTCCCCTAAAAACGAGCCACAGCTTATCAGAATTGAAATTAAACTAAACCAATTCAATTGGGCTATTATTTGATTAAAATCCAATATATATAAATAATTATAAAAACGGACTCTCCAGTAAAGATATACTGCCATATGTTTTAATAACATAGATTCATAAAATATATTGCTATAAATGAATTAATAATAATACACTGTGTGATAAAGATTACTAAAATCAATTGCATAGCAATCTATAAATGCCTTAAATGTTACACTAATTTTTACATAGTATAGTATATAAATTTACCTAATGGTTTAAAATTGCTTTAAAATTGAAAAAATTCTTCTTATATGTTAGCACTTACATGATATACAATCCAAAACATAATTAATTATAAAAAAACAACAATAGTACATTCATAAATGCACAGGTGACTTTTATAATATCTAGCAAAGACAAAAAATATATAAATTTATTTAAAATGTCCACATAAATCAATTATATTGTTAGGTTCAGAAGGAGGAAGGAATGGGAAAAAATATAGATATATATAGTGTGGGGAAAGGATTGGATGGTGGGGAGGGAGGGAGGGAGGGGGGGAGCTTTTAAAGGCCTATGATGTCACATTTTCATCATGGTTCCCACGGCCCTGATTGGGCCGTGAAAACCATGTGTTTTGGCCGAAAAAAAAAAAAATGATGACGTCACTTAAAGGCAATGAAAGCACAGCCAATCAGAATGGCTTTGCTTCAATTGCCTTTAAGATGTCGTCATTAAAAGAAACATGGCCGGCCTCACATGGTACGGTAGCCAATCAGAGCGTGGGAAGTCTATCCCTACTCTGATTGGTTCTAGTACCATGTGACAGGCTTCCAATGACGTCATATCCGTTCTTCCCCAAGCCTCTGTCACATGGTCTACTAGAGCCAATCAGAGTTGGGATGGAGTTCCCATGCTCTGATTGGCTGCCGTACCATGTGAGGCCGGCCATGTTTCTTTTAATGACGTCATCTTAAAGGCAATTGAAGCAAAGCCATTTTGATTGGCTGTGCTTTCATTGCCTTTAAGTGACGTCATCATTTATTTTTTTTCGGCCAAAACACATGGTTTTCACGGCCCAATCAGGCCGAGGGAGTGCGGCTAGCATGCCGGGTCATCCCCAGGCTTGCGGAGCTAGCCGCACTCAAATAAAATGTGCCGCCTCTGTATATATATATATATATATATATATATATATATATATATTGTAGACGGACATTCACAGAGGTACACAATTGGAGTCGTTATAATGTGAAATTATAATAGGCTTTATTGTGCCTTTTCCTTTTCATCGGGAAATTATCCAAACACAGGGGGGAACAAAGCTTCCATTCACTTGGGAGTATTTCTAGTGAAATCCTTGCAATTTGTTCACATCTCCATTAGTTAAGCATTTCTCCCATCCCAAACACATAGCAGGAAAATACGCAGATATAAGCAGTCTCTTAATAATGAAAGTCTTATCTGTTTATCAGCTGTAGAGTAAGCTTTTCTGCTCTCCTGGAACCGCACCCGTGCGTGCACAGAAAAATACCAGCATCCAGGTTTAGAAGTCTTATTGGGTGTCTTGCAATCAGCTCTGCTGTGTGGCTGGCAGAACTCAAGACATTGTGGTGTCTCCAAAGGTCAGCTCTCAGTCAGAGCTAAGGAGTCAGTCACTTCCTGTCTCAAAAGCAGGCTTTTTGTAAACAATCTAATCAGGCAGGTGGTGTTTAGTAATTAACTACCACACTGCTAGATTAAAGGAACATTACTGAACAGGGATAAGTCCCCTGTTACATACCTCCCCTGTTTGTGGGAAGCTCAGGCTTACCACGGCCAAAGCCCATCCTTCCACTCTCATTCTAGATATCTCTGTGACTTGAATGAGAGTGGATGGAGGAAGAGAACCCTCTGTCCTGCTGGGATTGGAGCCCTTTCTCCAGTTTATTTTTGTCTCCTCCCGAAGATGCTTGAGATCAGCACTCCTCAGTCGCTCGAGGAGGACTTTTCCCAAGTATCGTCTTCTTTTTGAGTGCGTGGTCATGAGATTTCCCTTGCATGGGGCGCTCCTCTTTTTGTAGATAAACTGTATGGCGACAGTTGTAGAGCAGTTAGGACTAGCCCTTAGAGTTTTCTGCTCTTGAAGTGGTCTTTCTGCAGCTTCTCCACACCACGGAGTCGCCAGTTCAGCTTCTTCAGCTAAGGATTCTTCTGGCTTTGATTCTGCACTCCTACCTCTGTTTGTTGCCTGTTGGGCAGCTGTAGGTTTGGCTAGTGCTTTCTTTGGTGGCTCAAACTTCGTAATTTTGTTTTGAAGTTGCGTGGAGTCCCCAACTCTCACTGTACCCTTGTCCTTTCGGGCATTAGTTACTGTGGGATACTGGTGCTTGGGCAGAGCCAATACCTTTTTCCGTATTGGAGGAATCTGTATCAGAGTCTCCTTCATGTTCTGGAGCTCTGTAATTTTTGTCGTCAAGGTTGCCGCTGCGTCTGTTTTCTCCTTGGTGTACTGACTCAAGGGAATGGAACAGTCTCTCTGTCTCTCCAGCTCTTGCTCCAGTTTCTGAGCCTTCTCACGCTCCCTCTCATACAGAGTCACCTGGTATCGAAGCTCCGCTTCCAACGATGCTCTGAAGACATGCAGCGTGGCCTTTAGCTCCTCATACTGCTCTGTGGGGGCGTACTGGGTATTCAGACGTTCCTGCAGCGCTTGTACCTCTTTAGCAGCCTGCAGTTTTTCTTCCTGTAGCGTTTGCTGCTTCTCCTCAGCATACTGGAGGTTTGTACGCAGACCTTGCAGTTGGTTCTGCAGTCGGTGCTCTGCGTCAAACTTTTCCTTGACTTCTTCTGTTAACTGAAAATTTTCTTCTTTCAGTTTTAAGTTTTCTCTTTTTAATCTTGAACTTTCTCCTTTTTCAGTCTCTGTATTCTTCAAGGCTTCTTTGCAGTCCTCCTTCCATTTACGCACATCTGCTTTGAGAATGACAATCTCCTGGCGTGAGACTTCCTTCTCTAGGTTGAGGGTCTGAAGCTCCTTCTGAGAGACTTTGAGAACTGTACCAAGATTACCAATAGTTTCTTTAGCAATGTCCAGCTCCTCAGTGAGACTGTGTACTTCCTTTCTGGAAACTTCCAGGTCTGTGCGGCAGCTGTTGGTCTCATGATGTGAGACATCAAGCTCTATACGAAGAGTGTGAACCTCTTGCTGGATGATGTCATCTGCTTCAGTGCCTCCTCATACTTCCGCTTTAGCATAGCCACCATTTTATCAGATTGGCTCTGCTTTTCATCCATGGCGGAAATAGTAGCCTTTGCAGTATCTAGCTCAGTCTTGAGATCCTCCAATTCGGTCTTGGCCGCAGAGTAAATTGCGAGCACAGTCTTCTGTAGCTCAGCATTATTTTTTCTCTCTCTTCCTAATTCTTCACAGAGCAGATCACAGTCATGCCTGGCAATTTTCAGGGCGTCTTCAGGGCTGGTCAAGGGATCGTCACTCACTGGTTCCGGCTCCGCTTCCCTGGGATGACTAGTTGAGGGTTCCTCACTGTTGGCACCGGACAGACACTTCTTTGGGGTACACGACTTCTGCCTTGGGCCCTCTGGATATTCGGTTTACCGTGGGACGAATTCTCCATTTTCTCTAGGCTGCAGGGCAACTCGGTCCCCCTTTCCCTCCACAGGATCTGCGGACGTGTCTGTTCCTTCCACGGTAAGTGAAGAACTGCTTTTCTTTTTCTTTTTCCGCCTTTTTGATTTGGATGACACCGTCCCTTCAGGGATATTGGGGTCTCCATCTTCATTTGAAATTTTAGCAGCTTCATTATATACGCCAGGCTTTTCTTGCAGTTGCTTTAGCTGACAGAAATATTGGGTGATCTGCTGCTCCCGCTCTGTCTCCTGTTGATCCTATTCGTCATCAAAGGGAGCGGTCTTTTCTGTTTTTGCCGAGTTCAGGCACCCCCACCATTCTTGGGGTGTTTTGTGGGTGTGACTCGGTTCAGGTTCCCCGTAAGAGATGTCTTCCTCTTTATTGGACTGGAAGGGCCACTCTTCCGTGGGGTAGGGTTCATTACAGGAACGCTGCATCTTGTCCTCCATTTTTAGGCTATCAGGTGTCATTTTCTTCCTGACCTCAGGAGGCGCAATTGCAGCTGTTATCACTGTATTTGCTAGAACCCCCAATTGTGGTAGTCCTACAGATGGGCATATTTTGCTTGTAGAGGTCGTAGCTCTCACAGGCATCTCTGTAGACTTTTCTTTCTTGGATAATTTTTTTTCAATATCAGCAGTACTGTGCATGCATTTTCTTTTATCAGGTATACAAGTTGTGCAGTTGCTAGGTAAAAAAGTCTATTTGCTTTACACCATTTTCTTGCAGGGTGCAATCTCCCCGCTTCAGCAACAGAATTTGGTTTTCTGCCTGAGTTCAGTAATTTTCAGTCTCATCTTTGGGTATTATGGCATTCACACTTCACACTTTGGGTGTCTGTTTTTGCTCCCAAGATATATATAGGCAGACTTTTTTACTTGCAGAAAAAAAACATTCTTTGCAGTGGACTATTTCTTTAATTCCCGGCAGGATGACTCAACATTCAGCGATTGGTTTTGAAAAAACCTTTTACACAGTTCAGAAATCACTTTTTCCCCCTATAGGGCAATTTTACACTCAGCATTGGTTTGCTATGACCATATGACCATATGACCATATTACACTTTGTGATAGGCAAAATAAGGTTTAGCTACTTCAGCAGTCTCTTCTGGGTTTTTGTAAGTTTTCAGTGGTGTGTATCCCTTTAATTTCGATCTCTGCTGCATGAGGTTTTTTTTTTTTTTTCTCAGACTGTTTGTAGGCAAAAAGCATAAAAAAAATTCACATAAAAATCTCCGGTCCTTTTTAACTACAAAGACACCTCTTATCCCACTTCTGACACAAAATGTAGACGGACGTTCACAGAGGTACACAATTGGAGTCGTTATAATGTGAAATTATAATAGGCTTTATTGTGCCTTTTCCTTTTCATCAGGAAATTATCCAAACACAGGGGGGAACAAAGCTTCCATTCAATTGGGAGTATTTCTAGTGAAATCCTTGCAATTAGTTCACATCTCCATTAGTTAAGCATTTCTCCCATCCCAAACACATAGCATGAAAATAAGCAGATATAAGCAGTCTCTTAATAATGAAAGTCTTATCTGTTTATCAGCTGTAGAGTAAGCTTCTCTGCTCTCCTGGAACCGCACCTGTGCGTGCACAGAAAAATACCAGCATCCAGGTTTAGAAGTCTTATTGGGTGTCTTGCAATCAGCTCCGCTGTGTGGCTGGCAGAACTCAAGCCATTGTGGTGTCTCCAAAGGTCAGCTCTCAGTCAGAGCTAAGGAGTCGGTCACTTCCTGTCTCAAAGGCAGGCTTTTTGTAAACAATCTAATCAGGCAGGTGGTGTTTAGTAATCAACTACCACACTGCTAGATTAAAGGAACATTACTGAACAGGGATAAGTCCCCTGTTACATAAATATATATACCATAATACTGAGTTAAGTTATGGTGAGTAAAAAACGTGACAAAAACCCTCCACATGAAAGCAAATATGCAAATACAACTGTATGCTCATCTGCATGTCTTAGGCAGGTCTGCAAACCCGCCTATCCCCATTATCACCCAGCATACAGCACTTCCACTGCAGCAAAATGGCAAGCAGCAGGAAGTAGGTACTGTGTGCTGTAGTATTATCAAGTACAGTATGAGACGTAATAGTTGGCCACAATATTTTTTCTGTTCCAATCGTCAGAGTATACGTGTTTTACATTTTTCTTTATACAGAGAGAGCAGGCACCAGCCATCAGTTACATACCTATATTTCCCTGTAGTCAAGTCTACCAGTAGTTCCATATACAGTAGACTATTTGAAACAGTACTACTACAGTAACTGCCTACTACTGCTCAATTTTTTTCAGAGAAATCAGCACCAGCCATGTACAGTAGTACTAAACAACACAACATGCCATAATACAGGATGCCATAACTGAACTCATTTTTGTTTTCTTCGTTCACAGGAAAAAAGGGTGGCCTGGGGGAGTTGGGTGGGGGGGGTGTTGTGGTCCAGTCTATCTGCTTGTACGTCAAATGTACAGTTATAAACAGCAGTACTGGATGTACCCAAACCTCCTCCTCTCCATGAACTACTGTACTGGTACCCCGAATGAGGAACAAATAAAGACTGAATATATTATTACTAATAATATATATAATTCCTATATTATCTCCTATATATATATATCATATATAATACATTAATTATTAAATCATATTCTTATAAATGTGGCATTATTCAATGGTCCCCCCTGTTTGACAAATGTTTTCTAAATGTTTAGATTCCAATTTCATCTGCCAGACGAACTTAATAAAGACAGCATATTATTATTCATGATTATTTTATAATTTGTATTTTTTTGGTTCCGAATAAAATGAATATTTTATTCAACTTCCTTCTAATCATAATCATTGTACAAACCACACCACACACACCCCCCCCCCCCCACCCTCTTCCAGTCCAACCAATGAATAAGAATAAATGACAAAACAACATGAATCATTTAATGGTTTTTTTTACTCTCAATTCTCACAATCCTGTGCAAATCAGATCAGGGGGTGGGTGGTGATTCAATCTTTCATTAATCAGCTAGCTCCATCTCAAAGAGGATTACACATGGCAATATATTCAGAAATTAAACGACTCTCTGTGGTAGAGAGGGGGTTTGGTACTCATGCGTTCAGTAAGCAAGTCAAGCTCCCATCTCTACAAGGATAAAGTCCAAACCACAAGCGCAGTGCGGCAATTGACACACGTCTAGGGCGGATTAAAACACAATGACTAACTAACTTGCAGAAAATTAATGACTCTCTGGAGAAGGGGGTTGGGTGACTCCTGCTTCAGTAACAGCAGCTCCCATCTCTAAAAGGATTAGATACCCCTGCGGCATGAGGGAGCGATTTTCCGCTCGTGCTAGGGGGAACGGATTAAAACCACAATGACTAACAACTTCAGAAAATTAATGACTCTGTGGAAGGTGGTCTGTGATAAGATTTTGTGTGTGTCGTGGGGGAGTATGAAGGATAGTCATCAGCATTTCCAAAGAAATCACCTACTGTACTTTAGAGTACAGTACTTTCAAAGGCAGTTCTCATACATACTGTAACTTTGATCCCTATACACCGCCCAATACAGTACATAAAAAGCACACACATCACCATGTTTCAGTGCAAACTCACAGATTTAATACGTAATATCGAAGATTGTTTTTGCATAGGCTTGTGGATCAAATAACAGTTGAAAGTTACAGGCGCATTAGCAAGGGAATCAACTATGCGGGTCGCCGGGGTCCAAAGATGATTACACCACAGGCTCATATGAGAGGTGACTCTGTGCAAATCAAATTTCGAGAAGGGAATTTTCCAAGCGTTGCCTTAACAAAAGCCTCAAAATTCCCCTCTCAAAGAGAATTACACGCAGCGCGAGTGAGGCTTTGTACTCGGCTATGGACGGATTCATACCAATGCAAGATTCTCAGTAACATTATGTACTCCTGTTGAGTGGGGGGTTGGGTGACTCATGCGCAGTAACCAGCTCCTCATCTCAAAAAAGGATTACAAACGCAGGCGTACTGATCTTTGTAGCTCGGCTATGACGGATTCAGTAACCCAATGCAGATTCAGTAAATTAACGACTCTGTGGAGAGGGGGTTGATGACCTCCTCGCAGTAACACTCCCCATGCTCAAAAAGGATTACACTCAGGGGGCACTGGGGGAGGCTTTGTGTGCTCGGCTATGGACGGATTAAGAACACATGGCAAGTTCAGAAAAATTAACGCCTGTCGGTGGAATTTCAAATTCTTGAGCTAGCGTTCGTGGGGGAGGGGGCTACAGGTACAGCTGCATGAATTTCAAAGCTAAAGACATACTTTAATTTCAAAAGGCAGTTCATCATTCATGAGCAAGGGGAGAGCACTGTATATGCAGAAATGTGACACTGTTACAGTACTGTACACGCCTATGCGTTTCAAACAATTTTCAAATGAAGACCTACTTTACATCCCCTACATCACTGCAAATGCATGTTACTTAAATTGCAAATTTACAATACTGCGCGCGAGGTACACAAATATCACCCCACAGGGATACTGTTTAACTGACTTAGTTTGAACCCCGAGGTATTAGCCTTCCAATAACAACAGCTCGCAAACGCCCCCCTGATTTTTACACGCATTGGTGTTTGGCAGACACCGAGAATAAAATGCCTAATATCACGAGCGTCGAAATAAACAGCAGTTCACTTCACTCCGTGCTAAAAACTACCAAAAAAAACTGCACCTAACTTGGGTAATCTTAACGCCGCGGATCTATACGATTAGGGCTCTATGCAGTAAGCGCCGATAGGCTTTTTTTGGCATTTTTTTGCCCTCCCTATTCAGTAAGCGCCGCTAAGGGTGAATTATCGGCAAAGTTTTCTTCCCGATAAAAACTCAATCGGCATCCCGGCTGCCGATAAGCCACTTATCGGAGACTTTTTGAACTCGGTGGACTCAGGTAGCCCCGATCAGCTTTTGCGCTGCTGATCGCACTCCAGAATGAGAGTTTTTCGGCAATCAGCCGCAGCCCGCCGAACTAAAGTTGGCACTTGGTGGAGGAAAGCATCGGCAAAGGCGAACTTAGAAAAAGATCGCCCTTTTTCATGCCTGGTATTGATGCCGGGGGTCTCCGTATCTTGATACCCATTAATACCAGCAACCGGAGGGCCCACGGCCATGCATACTAGTCCGGAAAAGGCATGTACAAGAGCCCACTTCCTTCCGTTAGTGGCTAAACCGCTAAGGGGCAATGAATGGTTTAACAACCCACCGGGCCATTTGTTGTGGGTACGGGGGGGGTGAAGGGGGTACTTTTGGCCCTTGTTGTTTGTTTAAAGGGCCTTGCGGGTTGGTTGGCGGGTTTGCACTTAACAATAACCCTTCACGCCGTAGCTGTTTAATCCGGCTCCGGTCATGAAGGGTTTAAGGCCTCCCCTACCCACCCGCAAGCCCCAGACAACACCCCCTTTGGGGCTAATACCCCCTTCACCCACCGCTACCAACAATTAAAATACTCACCACAGCGCCCCACACAAAATACATAAATAAATATCTCTAATAAATAAATATAAATAATAAATTGAATATATATAAATATATCTATAGTCGTGCTCTATATATATATATATATATATATAGATTATATATATATATATATATTACCCCAACAACCCCTAACATATACTATATGCCCATCAATGATCTATAGGCCGGCGGGGGCCTCGGATGTTACACAACGCAGCCTGCAGTACCAATTATGTGCCCCCCCCCCAAATTAATGTCCCACACATACTGACTTCTAAAGAAATAATCCCCCCCCCCCCTAACACATACATAATAGTAATGGGGCCCAATTACTATTATCCCAACTGGATAATAGTTATGTACGCAGTATCAAAAAGGCAATATCAACGAGCCAAACACACCACCGAAGAACTTATGATGGTAAAGGTGTCACCCACTAGAGAAAGTTGATAAGGTTCATAAGCACGTTCAATAGGGAATGGCCTCAAGCTCGTACATCGCCAGAAACACTGCACTCTAAACAACAGGCGATGACTTTTAAAGGGTTAATTAAATCGACTACCACCCGTCCATGACACTTCGACGTGTCCAGAAACCTACGTGATCTATTGGTCAGAGCACACTTCAAAGAAGAGCACACCCATAACCTGGCTTCCAACCTAAACCCTCAGGGTCATACACCTGCAAGGTGTCAGGCCATGCCAGCACATGAGAACACCACACAATTCCAAAACTGGACCAGCACTATAACATACCACATACGGTTACGTCGGTTTTATTAACTTTCTCACGCATGGTGTAATATAATCAGAGGCCTCTGTAAATGTGAAAAGATGTATGTAGGAAAAACAAAAGGTGTTCTGAAACAAGAGAGTACTAGCACTATCGGATACCATAATGAACAACGCTGACAAACTCTATCCGACCCGTCAACCTCGTTCCATAGTGGAGATCAAAAGCCAATCATTTCCTGTGGCATTGATCACCGAATAAGGGGACCTAGAAAGGGGACTGGGACAGAGCTCTCTTCAGCGTGAGTCCAAATGGATATAGACGTTGTGCACAATGTTCACCTCATGGCCTTAACGAGGGCTTTTGTTTACCCCCTTTTCTGGTACCCACAACATTCGCCAGTCTTATATTACACTCCTTCTTATTAAAAAAAAAACCCTACCTCCCTACTTTCATTCACCGGTTGTCACCATACTCTTGCCATTTTTGTGATAGGGTATCTAGAGACCCGGACTAAAAAATCCACTATTGAGATGGTAAATCTGACTATTTGTGGTTTCTTGGACCACCATCTACTGTAAACTCCCTTTACTGATCTGCACTATTTACCACCTGAAGCACCCAGGCCTTTGATACTTTAATATTAGGATCTGACTACATAGGAAATCAAAAACTGACAAACCGTATCAGACAATCTTATCTTTATTTGGGTAAATACATGCAGTTCTTACCTGGTTGTACTCACTGCGCTGACATCGCAGCTTCCCGCATGTCCCTAGCACACCATGGTCACTCTTGACTCATGAACATGCAAGGACCTCTAAATACCTTCCTAACAGCAGGGTTACACTTAGGAATTACTTACACTTCATGCCTTGACACAAGCTTCTCGCGAAACGCGCGTCGGCAGCTCTCCGTTTTTCCACTGGCACGGCGCAGGGGTCCGATTTTCACCGCAGTTCACAGTCTCTGACTGCGGGTGCTGCGGCTCCCTGCTCGATGTGGCACACGGCTCAAAGTGCCCGATGGCCTCTGAGCTCCTAAGTCCACTCTAACACTGTCATCTGTTGTTCCACCTATGTGTTTTAGGCACTATAATACTAAATTAGTCCCCTGGCTGTTCAGCAATCTGCAGTGGGGGTACTATCCCACTCAGGGATTCCCTGATAGGCGCTTAAAGGGCCAATTAGTTTCCATTAGCACTCATACTGCTGTTGACAGCTTTGAATGTTGTTATTCATCTCCCTGGTCCAAGGAGGTATCATTCACTAACTGTACACAATTATACCCCGCCTTCAGGGCACAACATTTACAGTTCATAGTTACTTTACTAAGTGCATCTGAGAGCTCACTATCACCGAGTACGCCTCTGATTTTTACTGTGTAATTAGCTCTTATATCCTGACTAATAAACTGTCCCTCTATGGTTACTAACTACTGATATCTATAAGTGTTATAGGTCCTCCTCCCCTGTAAACTGGGCACATATTGCATTTAATCTATGTAATACCACCACTAGGGGTTTACTATAGTCAGATTCGTAACTATCACTCTACACTATTATCATGGCCCCACAAGTCCACGAGAACCCAAGCACTGCACCCTAAAATAAGGTTACCAATATCATTGATTGGAGATTTAACGCCTCACTATACCTACAATTTTTTTGTGAGTGTCCGGCAGCCACTTACCTTACGTTTTCCGACACACATGACACTATCTAGCCAGTATACCTGGGTTGCTTTAGGCGATTGCGGTTATTAGTAACTTACCCAGATCCAGTGAATATAGATTGGACAGATCCTATCTGGATTTCCATTCCAGCCCATTGTGCTATCTGTATTTTACAGAATTCGTACACTTCCTAGAACCCTAAAACCTATATGGTTCTAGTATTGAAGTCACTCCGTCAGGTCGTCAGTTTGTGTAACACCCATGTTTTATTTCATGTGATATATAAGTTGTTTTTTAAACATTCACTACACATCCAGATCTTGGAACTTGATTGCTAATAGTTTGGGTTCTATCTCTATCTTCATTCTCCTTGTATGTAAACCCAAATCACGCGTTCAGTCATTAACTTACTGATGCAGCAGCAGGGGTCCCCGATTTACTTTTTGTGGCAGTTTCTTCCACCCAAGGTGTGTCTTTACCTTATTCTGTCCCTAGGCTCTCGCCCTACACTTAGAACTCATTTCAGTTCCGTCTGGGTTAACCTGACTTTTCAAACATGGCAAAGATGAGGCAGAAGAGTTTTCCTTCTCCAGCGATTTGAAGGGGAAGACACCTCTCACAACCCAACTTCTCCAATTCTTTACAGCACTTATTGAAATCTATAGAAACCGTAAAGAGCATGGTGGGAAATATTGTTAGGTTTTGAAAATTATTTGTCGCTGACTTATCCCAGAGGGTTACGAGCCAATCGTTTTGCCCCACCCCTAATATGTGGATGAAGATTTCATTAGGTCTGGGATCTGGTTCTAAAGCAATTCTCTATTATGTTGATGAACTTATTAAGTTAGAATACCTAAGATAACTCAAAAACACTAGAGAGCGTGCTGTGAACTGAACACTTTTCAAAGTCGAATCATGGAGATCAAGTCCTGAAAATTTACAGAACTTGAAGGCAAACTAGGGACTAACATTTGATAAATTTTGCCAAAGAGTTAAAAGAACGTAAACGTATTAAATACGCAAGAGACAAAAAGATTTCAATAAACACGATATTTCGCATATAAACTAACTAAAAGAAACCTAGGACCTTACAAACCCAAACACGGCTCATCTCACGAATGGGAGAAATCAGCCAGCGAGGATGACAAGAGCTAACAATAGTCCTTGCAGAAGGGCAATGGCACCAAATAGCGACCACCTCACACACTCCCCCCGAGGTTCCTTTTTTAGAGAACAAACACAGACTGCATCGGCCTACAAGGAAAAGAAAAACAAGACGAGGGAAGTCTATGGGTGTTGAGAAGTCAGGCCAGGGCAACAATACCCAGGAAAGGGGCAAACCCCCGAGATACTAGGTGATAAGTTACAAGTTGTGAACCTATCAGATATGATCTTGAATGCAAACCATGCTCTCAAACTACTCAGTAAAGGGTCTGTCTTTAATTTTATTCACACGACAGCCAGTAATGGACCTATTCGAGGGGTCCAAAGATACTTAACCTATTCGTGAGTGAAATTGAATTACAAACACAAATTCTTCGTATAAGAAATCAAGGATAGCCAATTCCCTTGATACTACACCACAGACACTCAGGGATCTATAGGTTAATAACAACCTTGATGCACCTATTATGGAAGAAGCAATAGGACACTGGAAGGCCCTTATACAGGCTGATCTATAGTACCCAACTCTAATTCATACCTTTCAGCGCACTAATTCTCGCTAACATAAGTTGTTCATACACTTGGTCATAAGATACCTTGAACATCTGACCCAGGCGACTACCAGACACCTTACACCCCAGAAAGGAAAGCATTGAAAGATCAAGCTGAACGGTGACATAGTCATTAAGCCTTTCAACAAAGGGGGGAATCTGGTGATCCACGGAGCCAGACTATAAAAAGGAAAATCTCAGACTCCTATCAGACAAGAGTTGTTTACAAATACTGGGGGAGAGACCCAACCACTAACGACATAAGGAACTAGGCAGTGTTCTTCAAAAGGCAATGGAGACAAGTCATCAGCCAAATGAGATTTGACTACATCTGGGGTTGAAATATCCTAAAATAAGCTACATTCTATCTACCCTGCCTAGAACTGCACAAGAACAGGTCCCCCCGCCAGGGAGTCTACCAATTGTGTCAGGGTTGGGGGCAACCTGGACAGAACGGGCCAATTCTTCCTATGTGGATAAATATCTGAACCTATTGTGCTAACCCTACCATCCTACCTCAAGGACCACAAGATGCTCTAAAAGGCTGGACAATATATGCATCAGCAGTTGATACCCTAACTTGTCCCTAGACGTAGAGGGACTGTACCTAGTATAGAACCATGAGTATGGACTCAAGCAGTGTCTCAATTTTTTTGAAAACCCCAGAGTATGTGGCTAACGAAACATAAACACCTTCACCCTAACATCCTCAAATTCGTACTTACCAGGAACTACTCCAATCTCTTTGAAAAAACTTTACCATCACTTAAGGGGCACAGCATGGGTACTAAATGCGCCCCTACATATGCCAACCTCTACCTTGGATGGTGGGACTCCCAGGTAGTTTTCATTGAGGAAATGGAGGGTATATTACAGAGCAACATTGACCTCTGGGGTGCGCTACATCCGACCGATGTGCTTGTCTTGTGCGTGGCCCAATGTATCTCTCAAAGAGTTTATTCAGAACTCCACACTAACCAACTTAACCTCCATCTGACTATGGAATACAACGGATCACCATGTTGCTTTCTGACCTAATGATATTCCCCTTTAGAGGCACTGAGGGCATCCCCATACCCTATCGTCAGGAAAGCCCTGCCACTATAAACATCTTAGAGGCTAGCAGTCATCAACCCTAAAGTACAAAGTCAAACGGCATACCCACTGGCCAGTTTTCTACAGCTCGACGCAACTGCAGCACGGACATCAGGAGTTGATTGGCCAATCCCTTAACATGATGTCCTTCGTTTTGAAAATAGGGCTATACAACGCAGTATCAAAAAAGGCATATCAAACGAGCAACACAAACCAACCTAAGAACACTTATGATGGATAAATGGTCAACACACAGCTAAAATAAGTGATAAGGTTCATAAGCACGTTCAATAGGAATGGCCTCAAGCTCGGACATTCTCCGAAACACTGGCACATCTTAACAGCGGATGACTTCTTAAAGGGTTTTAAAGGACTAACCACCGTCCCAGACAAGTTAGACCGTGCCAGAAACCTACTGATCTATTGGTTCGAGCCATTCATCAAAGAAGAGACCAACCCAGAACCTGGCTTCCACTCAAACCCTCAGGGTTCATACACCTGTCAAAGGTGTAAGGCTGCAGCACATGAGAACAACAAAACAATCAAAACTGGGACAGCACTATAACATACCAAATCACCGTTTTATTAACTGTCTCGCATGGGTGTAATATATCAAGGGCTCTGTAAATGTGGAAGATGTATGGATCACAACAAAAAGGTGTCTGAAACAGAGATACTAGAACAAATCGGTCACATAAGGAACAACGCTGACAACCTTATCCAAGACCTCAACCTGTTCCTAGTGGAGATCAAAAAGCCTCCACTTTCTGTGGCTTGATATCCCTAATAGGGGTAACCTAGGCAATACAGGGACTGGGACAGAGCTCTCTTACAGGCGGGAAGTCCAAATGGATATATCGTTGGGCACAAGTCCCTCATGATGCCTTACGAGGCTTTTGGTTTACCCCCCCTTTTGTCTGTAACCAACAGTCGCCAGGTACTTATGGACACCTCCTTGCATTATGTAGAAAAAAACCCCCCCTCCCATCCTACTTTCACGGTTGTCACCACCTTGCCATTTTTTGTGATTAGGGGTATCTAAGACCCTGACTAAATCCATCTATTGAGTGGTAAATCGGACTATTTGTGGTTTTCTCCTCACTCTGCCCATCTACTTTAACGTCATTTTATTACTATCTGCCACTAATTTTACCCCCTGAAGCACCTAAGGCTGATACTTTAATATTAGGACTGACTAACTAGGCAATCAAAACAGCAGACACAGTTACTCAGACAATCTTAATCTTTTATTGTGTAACATACTGCAGTCCCTTACATCTGGTTGTACTCACGCCTGACAGCGCAGCTTCCCGCATGTCCTAGCACACCAGGGCCTCGTTGACGTCATCAACCTGCAAGGACCTATAAATACCGCCTACACGCCAGGGTACCTTAGGATTACTTACACTTCATTGCCTGACAAAGCTTCTCAGCGAACGCGCGCGTCGGCAGCTCCCGTTTTCCACTGCACGCTCAGGGTCTGATTTTCCACCGCAGTCACAGTCTCTGCTGCGAGGTGTGCGAGCTCCCCTGCTCGTGTGGTCTACACAGGCTCCACAAGTGCCCCGTGGACACTCTGAGCCTCCTGAATCCACCTAGACTACTGGCAATCTGTTGTTGCCACCTATGGTTTGTAGCACATATACTAATTAAGGTCCCTGGCTGTTTTCACAGCTTCGCAGTGGGTACTAATCACCACTCAGGGATTCCCTGATAAGCAGCTTTAAAGGTGCCAGTTGTTCCATTATCACTCAGGTACTGCTTACATCTGTTTAATGTTGTTATCTTCTACCCTGGTCCAAGTGGTATCAGTCAACGTACCATTACTAACCCGCCTTCAGGCCACACTTTACAGTTCATAATTTACGACATGCAGCTGAGAGCTCACTATCACCGTATCCCTCTTATTTTTAACTGTGTATTAGCTCTTATATCCTGACATATAAACTGTCTCTATGGGTACTAACTGCATATCTATTAAGTGTTACTGTCCCTCCTCCCCTGTAAAATCTGCACATAAGTTGCATTTAATCTATGTATACCACCACTGTGGGTTATAGAGTCAGATTGCGTACTAATCACTCTACACTATAGCAAGGGCACCCACGGTTCACGAGACACAAGCACTGCCACCGCTAAATAAGTTACCAATATCATGGATTGAGTTTAACTCCTCACTTAACTTTACCAATTTTTGTAGTGTCCCGCAGCCACTACCTGAACAGTTTCCGAGCCAACATTAACTATCTACCATACTTGTTGTCTTTAGGCGATTGCGGTTATTAGTACTTACTCAGAGCCAGTGATATAGAATTGACAGGATCCTTATCTGGGATTTCCAGCCAATTGTTCTATCTGTATTTTACAGAATATATGTACCCCTAGACCCTAAAACCTATATGGTTCAGTCTTAAGGCACTACCCTTCGGTCGTCAGTTTTTTACACCCTTGTTTTTATTTTCATGTGTATAATAAAGTTTGGTTTGTTAAATCATTCCCTACACATCCAGATCTTGAACTTGAGTGCTATAATTTGGGATTCATATCTTCTTATCTTCATTCTCCATTGTATGTATACCCAAAGCACCGTTCATTCATTACTTACATGAGGCAGCAGCAGGGGCTCCCCTACTTTTTGGCAGTTTCTCACCCAAGGTGGTCTTTACCTTATTCTGTCCCTAGCTCGCCCTACACTTAGAACATCATGTCAGGATTCTGTCTGGGTTACCTGATTTTCAAACATGGCAAAAGGAGGCAGAAGATGTTTTCTCCAGCGAATTTGAAGGGGAAGACACCTCTACACAACCCAAAAAAAAACAAAAAAACCCCAAAAACATTTCCAAATTCTTTACAGAACTTGATGACATCTATAGAAACGTATAAGAGCAATGGTGGAAATATTTGGGTTGAAAAATTTTGTCAGCTGACTTAATCCAGAGGGTTTAACGAGCCAACTTGCCCCAGCCCCATAATATATTGGATGAGGATTTCATTAGGTCAGGGATTCATGTTCTAAAGCAATGCTCATTTGTTGAGGAACTTATTATTAAATACCATAGAGATAAACTCAAAACATAGAGGAGCGTGCTTGAACTGAAACTTCAGAAGTCGAAACATGAGATCAAGTCCCTAAATTTACATAACTTGAAGGCACACTAGGGACTAACATTGATAATGTTGCCAAGAGTTAAAAGAACGTAACCGATTAACAAATACGCAAGAGACAAAAAGATTTTCCAAGAAAACAAGATATTTCGATATAAACTGTACTAAAAGAAACTAGGACGTACACCAGAACAGAGGCCTCATCCACTGAATGGGATAAATCAGACAGCCTAGGATGACAGAGCTAACATATCCTTGCAAGAGGGCATGGCTAACCAAATAGCGACCACCATCAGCACACTCCCTTCCCAGTGTTCCTTTTTTAAGAACAATAGACTGGCATCGGGCCTAAAAGGAAAGGAAACAAGACGAAGGGAAAGTTATGGTGTTGAGATAGTCATGCCGGGTACAACATACCCCAGGAAAAGTGGCAAACCTCCGAGATACTAGGGGAAAGTTACAGTTGTGAACCTACAGATATATCTTGAATTAAAACCTCTTCAAACTACTCAGTAAAGGTCGTCTTATTCACCGACAGCCAGTATGGACCTATTCGAGTGGGTCAAAGATATTAACCTATTCGGGAGGAAATTGAAAATTACATTACCAACAAATTCTTCCGTATGGAGAAATCAGGATAGCCAATTCCCTGATACTACACCACTACACTCAGGATCTAGAGGTTTATAACCACCTTGAGCACTATTGGAAGAAGCAATAGGACAACCTGGGGAAGAGGCCCTTGACACTGCTTAAGACCAACTCTACGTCATACGTTTTCGCGAAATGTTCTCTAACATGAAGTGTTCATCACTTTGGTCACTAAAGACCTTGAACATCTGACCGTCCAGGCCGACTACCAGACAACCTTACAAAAACCAAGAGTAAAGCATTGAAAGATCGAAGCCTGAACGGTGACATAGTCATTACGCCTTCAACAAAGGGGGGAATCTGGTGATCCAACGGAGCACAGACTATAAAAAGGAAAATCCAGACTCCTGATCGACAAGAGTTGTTACGAAAATACCTGGGGGAGACCCCAACCACTAACTACCATAAGGAACTCAGGCAATGTTTCTTCAAAAAGGCCATGAAGACCAAGTCATCAGCCAAAATGAATTTGACTACACATCTGTTGAAATATCCTAAATAGCTACATCTACCCTGCCTAAACTGTCACAAGACCAAGGTCCCCCCGCCAGGGAGACCCCATTGTGTCAGGGGTGGACCCTGACAGAACGGGCCAGTTCCCTATGTGGATAAAAACTGAAACCATTGTGTGCTAACCCTACCATCCTTACCTCAAGGACACCAAAGCTGCTCATCAAACGGCTGGACAAATATATCATCCAGCAGTGATACCCTACTTGTCAGTTAAACGTAGAGGGACTGTACACTAGTATAAGACCATGAGGAGGACTCAAAGTCAAGTGTCCCTTGTTTGAAACCAGAGGTAGGTTGCAATACGAAACATAACAACACCTTCACCTAGACTCCTCAAATTCGTCTTACCCAGGAACTACTATCCTCTTGATAAAAAAACTTTACCATCAGTTACGGGGGCACAGCCTGGGTACTAAATGCGCCCCTACATATGCCAACCTCTACCTGGGGATGGGTGGAATCCCAGGTGAGTTTTTCATTGAGAGATTGGAGGTATATACAGAGCACATTGCCTCTGGGTGCCTCACAATCGACGATGTGGCCTTGTCTTGTGGCTGCCCATAGGTAGCTCGCAAAAGAGTTTTTAGAAACTCAACACTAACCAACTTAACCTCCATCTGACTATGGACTACATAACAGAGACAACCATGTGCTTTCTTGACCGCAGAATATCTAGAGGGCAACTGAGGGCATCCTCATACCACTATCTTCAGAAAGCCACTGCCCAACTATACATCTTAGAGGCTAGCAGTCATCAACCCTAAAGCTCAGTCACGGCATCCCACTGGCCATTTTTCTAAAGGCTCAATGAACGCAACTGCAGCACGGACGGAGTTTTGAGGCCCAATCCTTAACATGAGTCCTGCGTTTGCAAATAGGGGCTATATCAACGAGTCTCAAAAGGCATATAAACGAGTCACGAGCCAACACACCAACCGAAGAACACTTATGATGGATACAAGGTGTCAACCCACAAGAGAAAGTGATAAGGTTCATAAGCACGTTTCAATAGGGAATGGCCTCAAGCTCGTAACCATTCTCCAGAAACACTGGCACATCTTAACAAGCAGCGGAATGAACGTCTTAAGGGTTATTAAGGCTACCCTCCATGACAAGTGACGTTGCCGAAACCTACGTGATCTCATTTGGTTCCGAGCCATCTTCAAAGAAGATACAACCCAGAACCTTCCGCTTCACTAACCCTCAGGGTCATACACCTGTCAAAGGTGTAAGGCATTCCAGCACATGAGAACACCAAAACAATTCCACAACTGGGACAGCAACTATAACATACCAACTACGCGGTTTTATTAACTGTCTCAGCATGGGTGTAATATATCAAGGCATCTGTAAATGTGGAAAGATGTATGTAGGAAAAACCAAAAGGTGTTGAAACAAGAGTAACTAAAATCTCGGTACCATAAGGAACAACGCTGGAAAAAGAAGATCGAGTCGATGGGAAAGGTGAGAGATGAAAAGATGAAGGTAAGAGAAAGAAGAGAGGGGACAGACACGCTTCAAGACGTAAGAGAACAAAACAAAAAATAGAAAACAAAAGAGAAAAAAAAAAACGGGAAGTAAGTACAAGTAGGGCAGCAAAAGGGGAGAAGGGAAGCTGAAAAAAGGGGAGACAAACCTAGCCCAGACACGTCAACCTGTTTTCCATAGTGGAGATTTTCAAAAAGCCATCACTTCTGTGGGCATTGATCCTAATACGGGGACCTAGGAAAGGGGACTGGGGGACAAAGCTCTCTTATAGCGGGAGTCCCAAAATGGATATATACGTTGGGCACAATGTCCCCCTCAATGGCCTTAACGGGCTATTGTTTACCCCTTTTCTGTAACCACACAGTCTCCAGTCCTTATATGACACCTCCCTTCATTATGTAGAACCCCCCCCTCCCTCCTACTTTCACGGTTGTACCCCTTGCCATTTTTTTTGTGCTTAGGTATCTAGATACCCTGATAAATCCACTATTGAGTGGTAATCTGACTATTTGGGGTTTCTCTGGACCACCATCTACTGTAACTCACTTTTACTGTATCTGCCTATTTACCCCTGAAGCAATCACACTAATGCTTGATACTTTAGTATGTATGATCTGACTAACTAGGAATCAAACACAGACAAACAGTTACTCAGACCAATCTTATCTTTAATTTGTAACTGACATGCAGTCTTACATCTGGTTGTACTCATGCACTGACCGCGCAGCTTCCTTCTCCCGCATGTCCTAAGCACACCAGGTTCACTCGTGACGTCATCAACCTGAAGGACCTTAATACCTGCTAACAGCAGGGTACACTTAGTTACTTTACCCTTCATGCCTTGACAAAGCTTCTCGCGAAACGCCAGAGTCGGCAGTCCGTTTTCCCCGTGCCAACCGCGCAGGGTCGTGATTTCACCGCAGTCCGTCCTTCCTGAACTGCGCGGTGCTGGCTCCCTGCTCGTTGGCTACCATAGGGCTCACAATTGCCCCCGATGGACCTCTGAGCCCCTAAATCCACTCTACACTGGCCTGTTTGTTTCCACCTATATGGTTTGGCACTATATACTAAATAGGTCCCTGGCTGTTTCAGCAAGCTGCAGTGGGTACTATCACCACTCAGGGATTCCTGATAGGCAGCCTTAAAGGGCCAGTTAGTTTTCCATTAGCCCTCAGACTCTTACATCTTGTTTAATGTTGTTATTCCATCCCTGTTCCAGGGGTATCAGTCAAACTGGCACAATTATACCCGCCGTCAGGGCAACAACATTTACAGTTCATAGTTAACTCAGCAGCTGATGAGCTCACTACTCACCTTGAGTTCGCGCCTCTGATTTTCTGTGTATTAGCTCTTATTCTGATAATAACTGTGCTCTATGGGTACACTGATATCGATAAGTTTGTAACTGTCCTCTCCCTGTAAAATCTGCAACATATTCATTTAATCTATGTATACCTACCACGGGGGTTACTAGAGGTCAGATTCGTACTATCATCTACACTATAGAGGTGCACCACAGGTCAACGAGACCAACACTGCACACCTACAGAAGGTTACCAATCATTGATTGGAGATTTACTCTCCCTTACCCTTACAATTTGTGAGTGCCGGAGCCACTTACCTGACAGTTCCTGAGCACACTTAACTATCTAGCCATACCTGGTTTGGCTTTAGGTTAGAGTCGTTTGCGGTTATTGAGTACTTACCTCAGAGCCAGTGATATATATGGACAGATCCGATCTGATTTCAAGCCAATTGGTGCTTCTGTATTTATACAGAATATACGTCACTCCTATATACCTACAACCTATATGGTTCTAGTAATTGAAGGTCACTCCTTCGGGCTCATTTTTTACACCCATTGTTTTTATTCCATGTGATATAAAATCATTTTGTTTTAAATCATTCACTACACATCCAAGTCTTGAACTGAGTGCTATATTTGGGTTCATATCTCTATCTTCATTCTCCATTGTATGTTATACGCCCCAAAGCACGTTCCATTCATTACTTACATAGCCGCAGCAGGGGCTCCCCTACTTTTTTGGCAGTATTCTCACCCAAGTGTGTCTTTACCCTTATCTGGTCCCTAGCTCGCCCTACACTTAGACATCATGTCGGATTCCTGTCTTGGTGTCTACCTGTATTTTCAACATGCGAGAGAAAGGAGGGCAAAGAATGTTTCCTCTGCCAGCGAATTTGAAGTGGACACCCTCATACACCAACCCAAACTTCTCCAATTCTTTACAGAACTTCGATGAATCTATAGAACCGCTAAAGAGGCATGGTGGAATATTTGGGTTTGAAAGTATTTGTCAGCTGACCTTATCCCCTTCCACGAGGTTACGATGCCACGGTTTGCTCCAGCCCATATATATGTGATGAGGATTTCAATTAGGTCATGGGATCTGGTTCATAAAGCAATGCTCTATTATGATTGATGACTTATGATTAGAATACCATAGAGATAAAATCAAAAACCATAGAGACCGTGCTTGAAACGGGGTTGAAACTTCAGAAGCGCGAAACATGGAGACAAGTCTCTAAATTTACAGAACTTGAAGTCACTAGGGCACTAACATTGATAATTTGCCAAAGAGTTAAAGAAACTAAACGTATTAATACGCCAAGAGCAAAAGATTTCCAATACAACAGATATTTCGATATAAACTTACTAAAGAACCCTAGGACCGGTACACCAGAACAGGCCTCCTCATCCCTGAATGGGAAAATCAGACAGCGAGAGTATGAACAGAGCTAACATAGTCCCCTGCGAGGGCATGGCTACCCAATAGACCCCTCACCACTCCCCCCTCCCGGTGTCCTTTGTAGAACAAAACAGACTGGCATCGGGCCTAAAGGGAAAAGGAAACAAACTAGAAAAGGATATGGGTGTTGAGAGTCGGCAGGTGGACACACCATACCCCAGGAAACAGGGCAACCCCCGAGATACTACGGGGATAGCTTACACGTTGTGAACCTTCATATATGATCTTGAATGAAAACCATCTTCACTACGCAGTAAGGGGTCGTCTTAATTCCCGACAGCATATGGACCTATTCGAGTTGGGGCAAGAGTATTAACCTATTCGGAGGAAATTGCAATTCACAAATTCTCCGTATGAGAGAGAATCAGATAGCCAATTCCCTTGATTACTACAATCAACCACTAGACACTCAGGATCTAGAGGTTTATAACACCTTAGGCACTTATGGAAGAAAGCAAAACGGCACCGGGGAGTGCCCTTACACTTGATCTAACAACCCACTCTAACGTTCATCCTCTTCCTCAGCGCCAAATTTCGCTACACTTGAGTGTTCATCACTGTGGTCACTAAAAGGATTAACATACCCCAGGCGACTACCCCCGACAACCTTACAACCCAAAAAGGAAGCATTAAAGTCTAGCTGCTGACGGTGACATAGTAGTAAGCCTCAGACAAAGGGGGAATCTGGTGATTCCAACGGAGCACAGACTATAAAAGGAAAATCCTCAGACTCCTATCAGACAAGAGTTGTTACGAATACTGGGGGAGGACCCAACCACTAACTACAATAGGAACTAGGCCAGTGTTCTTCAAAAGCATGAAGACAAAGTCCATCAGGCCAAATGAAATTTGACTACATCTGGGTAATATATCCTAAATAGCTACATTCTACAGCCTGCCTAAACTGCAAAGAACAAGGTCCCCCCCGCCAGGGAGACCAATTGTTTCGGGGTGGGCAAACCTGACAGAACGGGCCCTTTCCTATGTGGATAAAAGATGAAACCAAACAAACCATTTGTGCTAACCCTACCATCTACCTCAAGACACCAAAGATGCTCTCAATAAGCGCTGGCCAATATATGCTCACAGTCTGATACCCTACTTGTCAGCTTAGACGTATAGGGAACTGTACACTAGTATAGACCATGAGTATGGACTCAAAGCAGTTGTCTCATTTTTGAAAACCAGAGGTAGGTGGCTACGAAACATAACACCTTCACCTTAGACATCCTCAATTCGTACTTACCAGGAACACTTCCTCTTTGACAAAAAAACTTTACCATCATTTATGGGGCACAGCGCATGGGTACTAAATGCGCCCCTACATATGCCAACCTCTACCTGGATGTGGGGAACCCAGGTAGTTTTCATTAGGAATGGAGGTATAATACAGAGCACCATTGACCCTCTGGGTGCGCACCATCGACGAGTGCTTGTCGTGTGGCCGTGGCCCAGAAGTAGCTCTCAAAGAGTTTATTCAGAAACTCAACACTAACCAACTAACTCCATCTGACTATGGATACAACAGAGACACCATGTGCTTTCTTGACCTAAGATATCTAGAGGCACTGAGGGGCATCCCCATACCACTATCTTCAGGAAGCCACTGCACTACTAACTCTTAAGGCTAGCAGTCATCACCACTAAAAGCTCAGGTCAACGTGCATCCCCACTGGCCAGTTTCTAGGCTCGACCGCAACTGCAGCACGGACAGGAAGTTTGAGGCCACTCCCTTAACATGAGTCTGCGTTTTGAAAATAGGGGCTATAGCAAAGTCAGTATCAAAAGAGGCATATAACGAGCAAACACACCAACCGAAAACACTATGATGGATAAAGGTGTCAACCCCACAAGAGAAAGTGATAAGGTTCATAAGCACGTTCAATAGGGAATGGCCTCAAGCTCTAACATTCTCCAGAACACTGGCACATCTAACGCGGATGAACTTCTTAAAGGGGTTTAATACTACCCGTCCTGACAAGTAGACGTGCCAGAACCTACGTGATCTATTGGTTCAGACCCACTTCAAAGAAGGACACCCAAACCTGGCTTTCCACCTAACCCTCAGGGTCATACACCTGCAAAGGTGTAAGGCATGCCAGCACATGAGAACAACAAAACATTCCAAAACTGGACAGCAAACTAGAACTACCAAATACGCGTTTTTATTACTGTTCTCTCAGCAATGGGTGTATATATCAAGGCATCTGTAAATGTGGAAAGATTATGTAGGCAAAACAAAGGGGTGTCGAAACAGAGGTACTAGAACATATCGGTTACCATAGGACAGCCGCTGTACAAACACCTCTTCCAGACCCGTCAACCTGTTCCATAGTGGAGTACAAAAGCCATCACTTTCTGTGGCATTGATCCCTAAAGGGGACCTTCGGAAAGGGGCCTGGGACAGAGCTCTCTTACAGCGGGAGTCCAAATGGATTATACGTTGGGCACAATGTCACCTCATGGCCTTAACGCGCTATTGGTTTACCCCTTTTTCGTAACCAACACAGTCGCCAGTACTTATATGACACCTCCTTCATTATGTAGAAACCCCCCCCCCCCCCATCCCTACTTTCACCGTTGTCACCTTGCCATTTGTTTTTGGATTAGGTATCTAGAGACCCTGACTAAATCCACTAGTAGTGGTGTAAATCTGACTATTTGTGGTTTCTCTCTCTGGACCCCCATCTACGGTAAAACTCACTTTTATTGTATCTTGCCACTATTTACCCCTGAAGCACACTAAGGCTTGATACTTTAGTATGTAGAGTCTGACTAACTAGGAATCAAAAACACAGACAAACGTTACTCAGACAATCTTATCTTTATTGTGTAAATAATGCAGGTCTTACATCTGGGTTGTACTCACTGCGCTGACAGCGCAGCTTCCCGCATGTCCTAAGCACACTCAGGGTCACTCGTGACGTCATCAACCTGCAAGGACCTATAAATACCTGCCTAACAGCGGGTACACTTAGATATACTTACCCTTCATGCCTTGACACAGCTTCTCGCGAAACGCTGCGCGTCGGCGCGCTCCGTTTTTCCACGTGCACGCGCAGGGGTCTGATTTTCACCGCAGTCACAGTCCTGACTGCGAGGTGCTGCGGCTCCGTGCTCGTGTGGCTACACAGGCCACAAAGTGCCCCGATGGACACTCTGAGCCTCCTAAGTCCACTCTCACCCTGCCTGTTGTTCCACCATGGTTTAAGGCACTATATACTAATTAGGTCCCTGGCTGTTCATCAAGCTGCAGTGGGTACTATCACCACTCAGGGATCCCTGATACAGCCTTAAGGGCCAGTTAGTTCCATTAGCACTCTCAGGACTGCTTACATCTCTGTTTAATGTTGTTATTCATCCCCTGGTCCAAGAGGTACGTCCCTGTACACTTATAACCCGCTTCGGGCACACATTTACAGTTCATAATTTACTAGCAGCTGAGAGCTCACTATCACCGAGTATCGCGCTTCTGATTTTTAACTGTGTATTAGCTCTTATATCCTGACTAATAAACTGTCTCTATGGGTACTACTGATATCTTAGTGTTACTGTCCTCCTACCCCTGTAAACTCTGCACATAGTGCATTTATATCTATGTTACCACCACTGGGTTACTAGAGGTCGATTCGTACTATCACTCTCCACTATAGCAGGGCACCACAGGTCACGAGACCAAGCACTGCACCTAAAATAAGGTTACCATATCATTGATTGGAGATTTAAACTCCTCACTAACCTTACAATTTTTGTGATGTCCGCAGCCACTTACCTGACAGTTCTGAGCACACATTAACTATCTAAGCCTTACTGTTGCTTTAGGCGATTGCGGTTATTATACTCTTACCTCAGAGCCAGTGAATATAGATTGGACAGATCCTTATCTGGATTTCCAGCCAATTGTGCTATCTGTATTTTACAGAATATATGTACACTCCTAGACCCTAAAACCTATATGGTTCTATATTGAAGGTCACTCCTCAGGTTTCAGTTTTTAACACCCATTGTTTTTATTTCATGTGATATAATAAGTTTGTTTAAATCATTCCTACACCATCCAGATCTTGAACTTGAGTGTCTATATTTGGGTTCTATCTCTATCTTCAATTCGCCACATACAGTATATATGGGCAACAATTACTATTATCCCACAAATGGTAATAGTGATGTACCCATTTAAATACAATAACCACCAATCAAACATTAAATACGAATAGTACTCACCCATGTCCGGCTGCCACGATGAAGGCCATCCTCATCTTCATCTTGTGCCCTACTGCCTCCTCACTGCTGCAAAACAGACACAAGAATAAAAACATCCAAAGTATGTCCCCTAACCCTTAATAACCATAGTGGTTATTAACCGCTACAGTCATTAAGGGGTTAACCCACCCTCACCCCACTCGGAACCTACATACCCTCTCACACTAACCCCCCACCCCGTGAGGCCTACACACCCTCACCCACTACCCACAAGGGAGGCCTCACCCATCCGTTGGGAAAATACTCCCCCCCCCAGTACCCACAATAAACAATACCCAGCCCCACAATACAGCATCATTCTATTTATAAAACTTACCCACCCCCTGTGCCCCCCCATATACTGATTTAGCCTTTTACAAACAGGGTTCAAAACACAGCCCCACACGAGTCCCCGTGGGCTGGCGGGCACCTGACAGCCCTCAGGGTCCAGCAGCTTGTTTTCAAACAGGTTCTGGAGGCCTGTTGGTGGGTCCCCGCCAACGCCAATGCCCCCAATGGTCTCCTTGGGTCACCGTGGGCCACAATTGGGTCCCCACGTTAGGCCCGCGGATGTCTGAAGCCCGGTCAGACCCACAGGTGTCTGCGGGGCCTCGGGTGGTTCCCACGGGGGTCTGGGGAACTCAACGAGTGCTCACTACGGGTCCGGCGGTGCCCCCCACGGATTGTGGACCACACGCTTCATCCCCGCACCTATGGGTCCGGTGCCCCACGGACTGTGGAGCCACCGCTTCATCCCCGCGACTACGGGTCCGCGGTTCCCCCACAGATGTGAGGCCACTGCTTCATCCCCGCAGGTGTCACCCCCTGGAACCACCAGCTGAGACCCGTGAGATACCCCCGAGGGAACCGCAGGTTTGGTCTCCAGAGGTCTCACGCAGAACCACGGAACAAACCTGAATGTAAAAAAATAACCTGGCCTATACATTCAATACATACACCCCCCCCCCCCCCCCAACACCTACTCAATATGTGCAAATAACTATTATCCATGATAGGGATAATAGATTATTTGCCCATTATTAAATCACTTAACTAGCATATTACAATAAATAAGTCACTACTGACGTCATCAAAAGAGCCCCCGTCCCAGCAACATCCTGGCTCTTTCGTTGCCCACAAAATACATAGCCATACAAAGCCATACTTGCATTACATTCAGATATCAATTAACCCTTAAACACCTTATCGGATAATAACCGCAAAGGTAATTAAGGGGTTAAGCCCACACTGCCCGATACCACCCTTCCCCCATGAATGGTACAGTGGCTTCATCATGCAACTATAATTATATATATATATATTATTATTATATATTATATAATATATATATATTATATATACATGCAAATACAACTGTATGCTCATCTGCATGTCTTAGGCCGTCTGCAACCCCGCCTTTCCCCATATCCCCAATACAGCACTTCACTGCAGCAAGGGATTCTGGGAAATGACATGCAAATGAGCACACAGTGTCACTTTTTTGCCTCAAAACCATTTTTACCATGGTTCCCTTAGGCTTAAGTTGCTGCAGGGTCCACACTTTGAGCACAGATAGGGTTAGGTGCATACCCAAGAAACACCCACAGACAGCTGTTACGACCGTACGGTCGTAACAGCTGTCTGGGGTGTTTTCTACCAGAAAATGCTCATTTGCATGTCATTTCCCAGAATCCCTTGCTGTCTTAGGAGGCTCAGAGTGTCCATCGGGGCACTTTGTGAGCCTGTGTAGCCACACGAGCAGGGAGCCGCAGCACCTCACAGTCAGAGACTGTGACTGCGGTGAAAATCAGACCCCTGCGCGTGCACGTGGAAAACGGAGCCGCCGACGTGCGCGTTTCGCGATAGGCTTTGTCAAGGCGTGAAGTGTAAGTAATCCTGATATCTATATGTGTCACTGTCCTCTTCCCTGTAATATCTGCACTTAGTGCAATTAACCTATGTATACCACCACTGGGGTTACTAGAGGTCAGTTTCGTACTATCACTTCACACTATAGCAGGGCACCACAGGTCAACGAGACCAAGCACTGCACCTTAATACAAGGTCACCATTATCATTGATTGGAGTTTCAACTCCTTACTTACCTTATAACTCTTGTGAGTGTCCGGCA
>WSYH01003991.1:0-48119 GCA_036426205.1 Ascaphus truei
TCAGCCTGTAAATGAAGCAAGAGTGATAACATGTGATCCATACCGAGCGATAACAGTAGCGGTCGCAACAGCAACAACAAAGCCCTTTCATGGGGCACTGGATCAAAATCAAGGTGGGGAAACTTCTATAACGCTAATGTTAAGTATAAAGAGCAAGGGGGGGAGGGGTCCTGGGAGCTTGAGGGTAGGGGTCAGTGGCTAGACCTGCTCATTCGTCTAGTGGGGGCTAACACAACTGTAGGGTAGTGAAGGGGAAACCCTGCTGAATTTAGGGGTGGTGGGGAGAGACTCAGAGGGGAATATATATGGGTTTCACAGTTTTACAGACCCTGTCCCTGGAGGCAAGACCACGGGAGGGCGCGTGTGGGGCTGTGTAGTCTTGTGCCGGCGGCTCTCCTCCAGGGAGGGTGTCTGTCGAGGATAAAAGAATGCCCAGGTAGGGCCCATTGGCCGAGGGGGGGGGGGAAGCGCCAGACAGCCCCGAGCTGGGAGTATCATGTGGCGTCAGCTGGATGTCACTCGGGGGCCCCGGCGTTCCGGTCCAGGCACTGCCGCCAGGTCCAGGCGAGGCCTTCGTCGGCGCGGGTTGCGCATGATGCTGACGTCACCCCCGGCGCGTCCGTTGGCCTCGCGACGCTCCGCGGATGGGACTGGCTGCCGGGTTCCGGCGGGGTCTCCATCTGCGCCGGATGTGAGTCGCGCAGTCAGCTGGGTCGTCAGGGGCTTTTTTCGGGGTTTTTGCCCGGGGTAAAAGGGTTTAAATCAGCAGTTATTCAGGAGGGTCTCTGGAGCTCAGCTTTTACCCGACTGTCCTGGATGACGTCATAGACACGCCCCCCCAAGATTTTCTTTTTTATAATCATCAGTGCAGAGTATGACTAAGTTGCCACCTTATCGGCTGGTTTGATAGTTATATCCCTGTTTGATGCCAGTTCTTTGAGCGCTTTCCTCTCTTGTATAGAGAGGTTATTGGTGGAGTGGTATCGTTGAAGTTTTTCTAAATCTTGTGGTACTAGGTTGACAAACACATCTATATTAGCGTAGCAATCCCCAAAAGGGAGAAATTTGGAGTTAGGCTTAAGATCAGTGAATGCCCCCCCCCACCCCCCTCGGTCTATCTGATTCTTCCTCAAGTGCTATTAAGCTATTGTATGCATCCATGTCATGACTGTCTACTCCCCCTAAGTCCAAAGAGTTAGCTTGTCTCATCTCTCTAAGTTTAAAGAACTTTTTTAATTTAAGTTTTCGAGCGAACAGATTAGTGTCTTTTATCCATTCAAAAGTATTAAGTTCCATCGTTGGAGAAAAAGGCAGCCCCTTAGTGAGTACTGACACATGGAATTCATTGAGGACAAATTTGGATAGATTAGTAATCTGCGAGAGGGTCCCTACTGGTATGTGGATTGATTCGCCTTCTTTCTGCCCCGGGTTGGCATAGTCTCTCTTGTTCTTAGATCCCAAACCTTTCCCCCGCCTTGTTTTTGTTTTTGCAGTTTTTCCTACTTGATTTGTCCCTAAAAAAGGAACCTGAGGTGGATTTTGGGAGGGAGGATCAATTTTTTGGCCCCTTCTTCGTCTGAGGCTTCATATTCTGCAGAGGACTCCTGAATGTGGGGTGCTGCTTTAGATGATTTAGGCTTTGTGAACTTGTATCTATAAATTTTGTTTTCCTTAAAATCTAGTTCAACCCTGTTATATTTACGTCTCTTTCTCTCCTTAAGTTCATTAGAAAACTTTTTGATGTTATTCTGCAATTTAGTTTCCAACTCAGAAAATCGTATATTAGTTTGCCAGGTGTCTACTTCTAATAATTTTTCATGTATTGATGTTTGTAAGTCTCACTTTTTGAAAATCCACTAAGAGTTGCATCAGCATCTTGGAGCACTGTGCCAAAACCAGTTCCCATGATCGGGTAAATTTATCATCAGCAATATGGTGGGCTGGGGGAATATAAGCTCGTAAACCTCTTGGTATTATTTCAGCCGCAAGATATTTTTCTAGGCTGAAAACCTCCAACCATGTGCGTAATCTTTGTTTGTAAAGTTTATCCAATTCATAGAAATAGTTGGATATATCTGGTGCTTGGTCAGTCTCTTCAGTAGTATAATCTGGGGCAAACATATTCTCACCTTCCTGTTGCCACTGCTCAAAGTCAGTGCGATGAGATAAAAAGCCTGCCATAATAAATGGATGCGAGCTGGGGATAAGGAAAAAGGTCAAAGAAAACCTAATGTATGAACTGTATAATAATAAAGTTCCCCGCTACAGCAATGTGATATGAACATTATTGTAATGGGAAAGGTGCCTTGGGTAAGGGTATAACCGTAGGTGCAAACAAGAGAACTAGAAACCCAATTAGGCACTCAATTCCCAAAAGCTGAATGTTATATGATTGAATTAAAAGAGTTTTTATTTATTCGTCAACTTAAAAGAATGGGGATTCAAATCCATTAAAGGACACACGCATAACAATCCAATGTCATAGATTGGCTGTAATTCAGTATATATTGCTCGCATACACCTGTACCTTTCCTATGTGGTCATAGGGTCTTATTACCCTAGTGGTTTAACTATTTAAGGGCTCTCACATCTACACTCAGTGTCTGTGTATATCTTATTGTTGAAGTAACACCTTTACCTAGGTTAACTGAATACCAGTACCTCACTCGAAACATTGATCTAATCCCACTCAATTGTTTCGTTTCTTGTTCAATCCAGAGTACACACAGTACTCGACATTGGATTGTTATGCGTGTGTCCTTTAATGGATTTTAATCCCCATACTTTTAAGTTGATGAATAAATAAAAACTCTTTTAAATCAATCATATAACATTCAGCTTTTGGGAATTGAGTGCCTAATTGGGTTTCTAGTTCTCTTGTTTGCGCAATCAGTGTATGTACAGTATAAGGCTATATGTTTGTTGATCATACACCCGTAAGAAGATATATATGGGGGAAACACAAGATGGAGTTAGTGTATAACAAGTCACATCAGACAGAGAGTGAGACTTTCATCACAGTCCGTGAAACTCCACACAGTGTTAGCCAAATAAATCAGATATTTATCCGGATCCTAGATGGTTGAAAAGTCCAGAGACGGGGCGCGCGTGACATCAGAGCGCATACACGTGTGCTAATTAAGCTCCGTGCATCCCGCTCGTATATTTCATCATAAGCCTCAGATCGGCACCTCGTAGCAGCCCGAAACTCATGACAGCAGGCGGGGGAACATCAGGAGATGCCTCCGAAGGACAAGAAAGCTGCGGCGCCAGATCTGTCCCGTTTTGGCTGGGGACTCTCCTTGTCTGCGGGGGGGGGGGGGGAAAGATGGTGGTCGGAAGCAGTGCAGGAGGGAGAGACTCAGAACCAGCTGAGAGCCAGAGAGGCGCGGCTGTGAGACAGGGGGATATACCTGAGAGGCAGAGAGACACAGGCGAGAGGGAGAGTGGCACAGCAGAGAGACACAGTACTCACCAAGCAGGATCTTCAGTGTTAGAGTTTAATGCAGAATTTTTTTTCACTGGTCAAAAGGAGCTGTAAAACAAGATGGACGTTACCTTACAAAATCAGGTAAATACGGACGATGAGGTCTTTCGTCTCAATGAAGAGGTCAGAGCCTTGAGAGATAGCATGGATGACCTGGAGAATAGGGAGCGGAGGCAGTACTTGCGAATTTGCCACATCCCTGAGACGGTGTCCGCGGGAGCCCTGCAGCCATATCTCAAGAGACTCTTCTTATCAATTGACCCCCAACTACAAGAAGAGGAAATGCGGATGGACAGAGCTCACAGAGCGTTGGGCCCGAAATTTGATGACCCCAGAAGTAGAGATGTGGTACTGAGTCTTCATCAATATGCAACTAAGGAAAAGATCATAAAGGGTTGCAGAAATAGAGGCTCAATTGAATTCAAGGATGCCTCCATCCAGATTTTCCAGGACCTGTCCAGCTGACACTATAGAAAGGCGAAGAGAACTACGACCGGTGACAGCGATACTCCAGGAAAAGGGGATTCGCTATTGGTGGGCCTTTCCGTTCTGTCTAATACTGTACTGTACTAATACCAAGTTAACCATAGAGGGAGACAGGTTTCGATCCGCTACCTAAGGAATCAGCAGCTTTCCAGTCAGAAATAAGACTGGACCCCAAGGATAGATCGGGCCAACAGCGAGAATCGAAGGGGACAACTCAGAGGATGAGCAACCGGCCGAGGGGGTGGTGGCCCAAAGAGGAAAGAGCTACGACCGCCAAGCCCATGATAGGGCCCCGCTGAGACCATTCGGTTTTGCATCCAAACTTTGGAAGCTTCAGCATGAATTCACAGGGGTTCCCTTGATTGATGAGCCAGCGATCAATGGCGATTCAAAGAAACCGACGGGGGAACGTCAGCTTTGTTTTTTCTCTGTTCCCCTTTATATCACTTAGGTTCTATTGTAGGTATGACTGTCTGCGACTCGGGGTCACCTGCCCATTGCCTGCATGACTGATACCTGCACGGAGCAGGGGAACGAGCGGTCTGAGGGGACAGGCGGTGGGTGAGTGGGCCCTGGCCCAAAGAGTCGAAAGAGATGGACTATTTGGGGGGTTATGCACCACACTGACACTCAGGCCACAGATATAAAAGGACAAGAGCAGCCCCTGCTCTAGAACTAACATCAATAGTTATTGTATGTTTAAAACGGGAAATATAAAGTGTGATGTACATTTTTTTCCCCGAGGTTATTTACCCCCCTTATCCTCAACTGTATCATGTTATTCTAGGAAAAGTTATATGTTTGTGTGCTCTAAAGCTAGTACGAATTGATTTATGCTTTTATATTTTGAGTAAGCTGTACCGAAGGTGCGATCAGGAGGCTGAGAGTATATGGGGGCTGGGTGTATGGGGTGGAAGGGATATCTGTATGCCCGACATCAGGATGCCCCCTGTAGGGCCATATGCCCGCCAGGCCAAGCCACTTAGGGGCTAGCCGCAAAGTTGGGATGAGTGGTTGTATATACATCTTATTTTTCAATTTCATTTTTGTTTCATATTTTTTTTTCTCCCTTTCTCCAAGTTCCCGGTATGGGAAAACTCCCCTCTCCTTTTTCCCATTTATCCACTGTCAAAATTTTTCGAGCACAACTTTCACAACACCAGGAATGACAATGTCAAACGCCATTGAAGTTAGTGTCTTCGAATGTTAAGGGCCTGAATAGTAATGGCAAGCGCAGACAGGCCCTAAAAGAATGTAGGAAACTGAAAGCAGAGATTGTTTTTCTACAAGAAGCATTTCGACACCCGGGAGCCCCCAAACACTTTTAGCGGGTTATATCCTGTAGCATTCTACTAGTCTTTTACCAGCAAAAAATAAAGGGGGGTCGCGATTTTGATAAAACATGATATCCCATTCCAGACATTGAAGGTTAAGAGAGACCAAGGAGGGACATCTCTTGTGGTTCATGGTCTTCTCTCAGGCCTACATATCACACTAGTGAATGTATATGCACCTAATGAGGGACAAATTGACTTTCTGAGGGAAACACTGGAATCTATGGGAGACCGACGAGAGCACTCAATGATTCTGGGAGGCGATTTTAATATAGTACTGGAACCAAATATGGACAAATTCACACATCCAGGGCAGTCACATTCCGCAATGCTAACATATAGGTTAGCGAAGAAATTTAGATCACTAACCAAAGAATTTGGCTTGCTCGATGCCTGGCGTCGCTCACATAAAGGACAGAGAGATTATTCTTTCTACTCGCCCCCACAGGATTCGTACTCCAGAATCGATAATATATTTGTAACCCCAAATATTCTGGAAGTATTGGTTCATACAGATATAGGGCCTATTACATGGTCGGAACACGCTCCCGGTTGCGATTTGGTTTGACCCCCATTTGCCAGGATTCATTCATTCCATTGGAGGATGAATGATTCATTACTAAATCACCGGGAGATGAATTCACAAATTGGAAACTCACTTAAAAATTATTTCCAGACAAATAATGGATCTGTAGAATCAACAGCAATATTATGGGAGGCACATAAGGACACGATTAGAGGTAGTTTATTTCAATGGCATCTTACAGAAAGAGAATGAAAATACAGAAATACTAACAGAACAAATTGTAACGTTGGAAAGAACACATAAAAAAACCGTCTAGGAAACTTTACAAAATCCTGAGTCAGGCAAGGGAGGAATTTAAGAGGGTACAACTAGAGGATGTACGTCCTTAAGTGGACTAAACAGATGTACTACGACAAGGAAGATAAGGTAGACCGTATATTGGCAAATAAACTTAAGAGAGATTAGATCGAGGGCATCGGTTCCCGCCATTAAGATAAAAGGGGGAAGTGACGTACAATCCTTCAAGGATTGCTGAGGAATTTGCTAAATTTTATACGGAACTCTATGACCTAGATAACTCAACCCCGAATGCATTCAGTTATTAAAAAATGTTTACAGCACTTGAAAATAAGCAGAGTTATGTAAAAGAATGGCATATCCCCACATCACCCCTTCCTAAGGATGTAAGTACATACCTCATTATTGGAGACAGTCCCCTCCAAACCGGTCCCAGTTGGAGGCTATGTTATTGGTACATGATCATTTCTCCGGGGCTCGCCGTGGAGCTCAGGCTGCACGCCCGCTACTGGGTAAGGGAAGCTGGGGATTCCAGCAGCGTCCTGCGTCTGACGTCACACGTTCCGGAGACTCCTGGATACTTTAGCGCGTTTCAGGTTCTACAACACTTCATCAGGGGAGTATCCTAGCACTAAGCATACCCCTTATATAGGGGATGCGTCTTGCTGCAATTCATATCCTAATGGCGCTCAAAATTAATTTTACCTCTTAAACTCCACCACAAACCAAAAATACAAACATTAAATACCATACAATTAAATGAATACACAAATCACTTAACAACCATATTTCCTACTACTATAAACTCAAATTAACCCCATGCATAGGATCCTTAAATACATTTCATTTACCTATATCAATTAATTACATACAGAGCATATAGTCTACAAATGGTTAACACTATTTCCCCAATACACAATCAGGATGGGGAGAGAACTAGGAGCACAGCAAAAAAGGGAGAACTAGAGGCCAGTGAAAAAAGAACAAACATTTATTGAGACATATCGAAGTTAAAAAGGGAAACCTCCAATGCGTTTCCCGCCAGGGGCGCTTTATCAAAAATAAAATACACAATCACATTGTAAAAATAAAAATATACATATATAATAAAAAATATAAAAATACTATAAATTATCTATTAATATCTATTAAAAATATTAAATACCAACATTTATAACATACATGGGTGTAATTATCTTTCCAACAATCTTATTTCCATATTAAAATGATATGAATAAATGCACCTTATATTAAATTATCTATATTAGTTTTATAACACATTAACAATTTTTTTTTAAATTAAAAGAAAAAAAGGCAGCTCTTATATATAGCGTGAGAATTCACACTTCCCATGAAACAGGCACATCTTGTATTGAACGTATTTTAAACAAAAACATTTTTAAATTTTTAAAAAAATGTATTAAATTCATTTTCGGTTATTAGTTATTTATTCTACAATCAGAAGTGTTTAGGGATCTTCTTTTTCTAAAGATTATTATTTTGCATTATTTAAAAAACGGATATAATTCCATATGTTCTTTAAGGCCCGGATGATATTTATTATGTAATGAATAGATCAATATGGTTCCCTGTCCCCCTTCCTAGGATCTCTATCCACTATCTCTAAGCCCTTGAATTTAAGGTCCTTTGGAGACCCTCCATGACAATCAAAAAAGTGTTGCACAAGATTATGTAGCCATGTCTCCCTCTGCCGCCCCCCCCCCCCTTCCTCCATACTATGTTGCTCCGCAGGGGAACTACACTCCCCAGAATGCCCCAGGAGCTGAAGTCATGTGGCACAGTATAGCCAATAGGGCTGCTGGAATCTCCTGAGGGGAGATTGGAACTTTGGGAGCGCTTGAAGTGCAAGCTGACCGTTCGTTTAGTTGGAGCCAGGACTGAGACAGGGAAGGTAGGATCTGGGTGTCATATTAACCCCCTTAGGTCCAATATAGTTCCCAATCACTTAGAGTTTGGCTGCTTCAGGGAAACCCCTAGCTAGGACATTTCCCCATTAGCTGTATATAGTTTGTAGTGCCAGTGAAGACGCCACGTTTTGAAGCATATCCTGCACTCTGGGACCCGATCCAGGCATACATCATTAAAGACTATTTTATTGGTGGGACCATCCTGCAGGAACCCACCCCTAGCAGAGGCGGAGGCTTCGCTGACGTCGCTGGATCTCCAGGATTCCTGTTGTTAATCGGCCACTCCAGGTATTGAAGTACCTGGCAGGTACCTCAACTAAAGTGCACCAACAGTTCACGGTTAGCGCTACCATACACACTTTTGGGTGAGCCTTGACATTGGGTAAAAGGACATCGGGTAAAAGGACATATTGGTGTCAAGCACCCTTCGTACTGTGGGGACACTCACTTGGTGTATTATGCTAATCAGATGTCAACGGAGGAGTATTTGAGACCAGATACAGGATATTTCACCGTCTCTTACCAGTGACCTCTCTGGGGAAAATCTATGGCATTTGGTAATGTATAGGTTTTCTTTTATGTTTATCATTTTTATTTTAACTGTATGTTTTTTGTAATAACCTTTTCTGTTATCTAAGCACTGTATTTATATATATATATATATATTAAAACATTTAATAAGTGATGCTTTGGGCTCTGAATGAACTATTGCACTCTGGGGAGAGTATTAAAGTGTTCAGACACATTTGTCTCCAACTGATGTTGGTGTGTTAAAGTGCATAGGTTGTTTTATAATAAACAGGGACCTGGGGTTCTAGTAAATATTAATTTCACATCTTATCATATTTGCATACCCCCAGGTGGTGGCAGTGGATAGATATATTTGCAATTGAGTAGGGGATAATACTAACTCGCTGGTTCCTTGCAGAGGAGAAAGGTGGGGTGGCTAGAGTAGCCGTGTGTATTAACCCTGGTTGCATATCTAAAGTCACGTGCTCACTTGTGTGCTGTTCGTGGCAATGGTTTATTGGGACGGATTGAGGAGAAATACAATTCATATGAGGGACCTTTGCGGAGGTGAAGGGTGGGAGCGAGTATTAACCCTTGTCCCGTATGCAGGTCGCGTGCTAGCTGGGTGCCGTACGTGACATACATACATACAATGAAGGGAAGAGCGCACACTCCTAGTGCTTGATTAAAACGTCAATTTATTAAAAATAAGACAATCAATGTCCACCAATGAGTAAATGACAAAAATATTGTGTGAATATTGATAGAAGTAAATTGAAGACCCCGGTTTAGTGACGTATCCGCAATGGATGGACATATAGCCCGAGTAGCTGATGTAGTAGATGGGGCTGGGCTAAAGGCAATAACACTTGTAGGTGAATGTCAGTGTGAATTATATCCACCCGAGTCCTGCGTTAGCGCCGTTTGGTGTGGAAAGATAAAGAGTCTGCAAGTTACCAGCCCCGCAGTCCCTCTGGAAATCCAGCCGATCCTCGGAATTGCCGCTCAGTTTGACCCGCCTATTTCTGCGCCGAAAGTTCCCGACAATACTGATCCGGGAATGAAATTAATTCAAATTACCCGTATGGTAAACTGCAACGTGATGATACCAAGGTGTGAAGGAAGAGATGAACCGCCACTCTGACTGTGCACAGATGTGTATACACACACACACACACACACACACACACACACACACACACACACACATAACATTGCAAGCAAAATACAAATATCTCCCAACAAGTATACTATTTTAACCAATCCAGTAAACATAAATCAATTACCATTCATTAATGACATCCCTAAACAATTTACATTCCATCCCTAACAATTAAACAATTAACAAAATCAAGCCTTGAACAAAACAATTTAGCCTGTGAAAAAATATATGTACCAACAAGAATACAACTTTGAAAACCAAGGCTAACCCTGACCTCAAGTACACCATAGAATATCAACAATTACATCTATCTCATTTTAAAATACATTATACACACATTAATGCATAGCAGCATAGACAAATTAATTTAAAACACATCAAATCAAGCTTTTAAAACCACATAATTTCTTACCCTCTATGTATATATCTCTCTAGACATACATCTTAATATATAAAATCCAAAGGTTGGTACTAGCTGCGGTGAATCTGATTGGTCCTCAGCCTGTGGCCAATCAGATTGGTGGGTGTGACGTCACCCAACTGCCACTCTCTTCCCCTCGGCTCCCGCCACACACGCCACACAAACACCACACACACACCACACACACACCACACACACACCACACACACCACACACACACACCACACACACACCCACCACACACACCCACCACACACACACCACACATGACACACCACACACACACACCACACACACACACCACACACACACCACACACACACCACACACACACCACACACACACCACACACACCACACACCCGGTGCTCATCTCTCCCCTCACCTCTCCCTCCGCTATGCTGATCTCCATCCCCGGCGGGGGAACAGGCAGCGGCCAGACAGGCTGCAGCTGCCTCGCGTCATCTCTCCCCTCCTTCCGCTCATCTCTCCCCTCCCTCCGCTCACCTCTCCCTCCGCTCCGCTGATCTCCATCCCCGGCGGGGGAACAGTCAGCGGCCAGGCAGGCTGCAGCTGCCTCGCGTCATCTCTCCCCTCCTTCCACTCATCTGTCCCCTCCTTCCGCTCATCTCTCCCCTCCCTCCGCTCACCTCTCCCCTCCCTCCGCTCCGCTGATCTCCATCCCCGGCGGGGGAACAGGCAGCGGCCAGGCGGGCTGCAGCTGCCTCGCGGCGTCTAAGATGGCGGCAGCCGGGAAAACCCCCTTCCTCCCTCATGGCACCTAAGATGGCGGCGGCCGGAAGGACCCCCTTCCTGCCGCGCGGCGCCGAGTGAGAAGATGGCGGCAGCCGGAAGTAGAGGTAGGTGTCGCGTGTGTGTCGCTCTAGGTGACGTGTGTGTGTGTGTGACACTGTGTGTGTGTGTGTGTGTCGCCCCCCCTGCCTTTCACACCCCCCCTGCCTTTCACACCCCCCCTGCCTTTCACGCCCCCCAGGTGAGAGGAAAATGAGCATTAAATAGGGGGTACGGGTCAGGGTGTGTCGTCAAAGTGGTTAATGGACCAGTCAGAAGCAAAAGAGGATGTGAAATGAGGATATGGGTGACAGGGACCGAGGAGAGGCACACCATCCAGATTCGGAGATTAGAGAGGTTTCCATAATCATTATCAGAAACCAGGGTCCAGTGAGATCCAAGGTACCAAAGCAGGGGATCGCCAAGGGTCGCAGGTGTCCAGTATGCATAAGGGGGCAGGGTCCAAATCCAGAGGATCCAAGAACAGAAATCCAGAGGAAGGAAAGAGAACCAAGAGCCAGCATGAGGAGTACACCAAGAACCAAAACATATATCCAGTATCCAAAATAAAGATGATGTTAACGTTCCAAGTAGTCACAAAGAGAGAAATCCATCCCACCCAAAGTTGGGTGTCCAGCAGACAGAGAACAGCAGTCCAGAAATGAAACAAGAGGAGGGGCAGGAAAGGGGACAAGTCCAGGGTATAAGTAAGTCGCATTGTGTTAAGTCGCATCAGAATTCAGAATAGAGTAGATGAAAAGCACGGGTGGAAGGCTTCAGAAACAAAAGGAGATACAGGGTAGTACGTCCCGTCCACCGAAACCAGTAACCCTTATTCATTATATTATGATGTAACATAAAATATCATAGTTTTCAAGAAATCCCACTATGTTGAGATATTTTTTTTCTCCATTAGTACATTTTAGATTATTTTAATGATTAAAATTTATACTCTGATGAATACGTTCAGTTTGCAAGCATATTGACATTTACTTTTCTGTCTGATTTTTTCAGATTTCATCAACTATTCCAGATTATTAATGTAGCTTTTTCATTATACATCTAATACAATTGTATTGACCTAGGTTAATTGTTTATATATGCACTATGATCTTATTAACACTATATTTAAACACTACACTTAAGTGGTATCACATAATAATTTTATAAATTAACAATTATGTGTAAATTTAATACTATGAACTTTATTTAAGTTTTAGTTTAATTTTGATTAAATACATTTTCAAGTTCAAATTTATTGACTTCTAATTTATTAACTACACAGGGTTTTTAAGATATTTGTATCAACTCATGTTGGTATCACATTTTTCATGGTATAAACTTTAAATATTTCACTTAAAAATGGCGTTATATATTGCCTATTATTTTAATGTAAATAGCACTAATTAACACTATGTCACGCTAACATTGAGCTTTATTTGTATTTATATAAGTTCACTCTTTTTAGGGATTAATTTATTTATTGTCTTCACCGCATCACTTTCAATACCATGATAAGATGTTTTTTATTTATTTTTTCTGTGGCTGCATTTACACACATGGCTGGAGTCGTGAATAATTAATTCACGATTTTAATCAGCTGTTTTGCATTCAATTGAGTATACACGCAGGACCCATTAGTTCTAATTGCGGACCAGATATATAATACTTACAGAAAGTACGGGATAGGTTAGCATTAGCATATATACCAATATGAACCTAACCTCCCCCATCAACGGAGCCTGAGGAAGCCCAAGAAAGGGCGAAACGCGTTGCTCGAAACCTCTAAGCATTTGTGACCAACACAGCCACCGTCAGGAGTAGGACAACGGAGGCGCAGCACTATACCCGGACGCGGACTTAGTTAGCTGCGCACCACGCACCCTATAATATCATCTACAAGGACTTGCTGTTATTTTATTCTATGTTCTTATGTCTTTTTTAGACCTAAGTGCTTTTTAAATTGTTTTAATAAAGAGATCGACTGCTAACTTCACCCAGGAGTTTTTTCATCATTTGCTTATATCACCACACGGAAGGGAGTCTTTAAAACCTCTAATGTACCTTGGAACCAGTACTGGAGTTTAAAGGAGAACATAAAGATACCATTTCCTGTGTGTACTCACACGAGGCCGCGTGAGTATCATTTTGATTTATATATATATATTATGTTTAATCACCCATTTCCACCATCTTTTAGTGTCTCAAGAATCCAGAGTATAGAGACTCTCCATGTGAGGAGGAGGAAAGATACCTCCCTAAAGATCACGCTCACACTTGCCCGTGGATTGACTTACAGTTCATTCGTTTTTTATAGTATATTCTTTTAAATCACCGAATCAGGCATTATATTAACATTTGACTGTCCCCTTAACATCTGTTTGTTTCATTTGTTCATTTATTCTGAGGGGGTACACATAATCAAGAGCTTCAGGCGAACCAAGAAGTACTACTTGGACCAGGGAGAAGAACAGCCACACCAGCAGAAGAAAGCAGTAAAGAACAAAAGAAACCATTTCATCGACTGCTTTGCACAGGCCGTGTAAAGTGTTTCTGTTATTTTATACTTTATTACCCCCCGCCATAATTAGTTCGGAGATTCACCACTCGAACTCAATTACTTCATTTGTATTATCCCCAATACCCCTCAACCTGTGCTCCCCCTTTTTTTTCTGTATTTCTGTACCACTAAGGATCCTATCGGGGTCTGAGCCATAGGAAGAGACCACGAAGCCAAGGGGATCCTTATATACTTATTAAGGTCATAACAACTCATTTTATTTCCCCATTCATCCCATTTTGAGGTAGCGCCCGGGTATCTCTCTAATCTCCTGATCTTAATATATAAAATCCAAAGGTTGGTACTAGCTGCGGTGAATCTGATTGGTCCTCAGCCTGTGGCCAATCAGATTGGTGGGCGTGACGTCACCCAACTGCCACTCTCGCGCCACACGCGCCACACGCGCCACACACACACACCACACACACACCACACACACACCACACACCCGGCGCTCATCTCTCCCCTCCTCCGCTCATCTCTTCTCCCCTCCCTCCGCTCACCTCTCCCTCACGCTCCGCTGATCTCCATCCCCGGCGGGGGAACGGCAGCGGCCAGCAGGCTGCAGCTGCCCTCGCGTCATCTCTCCCCTCCTTCCGCTCATCTCTCCCCTCCTTCCGCTCATCTCTCCCTCCTTCCGCTCATCCTCCCTCTTCCACTCATCTCTCCCCTCCCTCCGTCACACCTCCTCCCCTCCCTCCCTCACCTCTCCATCCGCTCCCGCTGATCTCCATCCCCGGGGGGAACGCAGCGGCCAGGCAGGCTGCAGCTGCCATCGCGGCGTCTAAGATGGCGGCCAAGAAAAACCCCTTCCCTCCCTCGCGGCGCCTAAGATGGCGGCGGCCGGAAGGACCCCCTTCCTGCCGCGCGGCGCGAGTGAGAAGATGGCGGCGGCCGGAAGTAGAGGTAGGTGTCGCGTGTGTGTCGCTCTAGGTGACGTGTGTGTGTGTGACACTGGTGTGTGACACTGTGGTGTGTGTGACACTGTGGTGTGTGTGTGTGTGTCACCACCCCCCGCTGCCTTTCACATCCCCCCCTGCCTTTCATTCATCACCCCCCCCCTTGCCTTTCCACGCCACCCCCCTGCCTTTCATTTTCACACCCCCCTGCCTTTCACGCCCCCCCCCTTGCCTTTCAGCACCCCCCAGCCTTCACAACCCCCCTAGCCTTTGTCACGCCCCCCCCCTGCCTTTCCGCCCCCCCCTGCCTTTCCCGCCCCCCGCCTTTCACCGCCCAACCCCTGCTTCACGTTCACGCCCCCCCCCCGCCCGCCTTTCATCCCGCCCCTCCCTGCCTTTCAACGCCCCCCTCCCTGCCTTTCACGCCCCCCTCCCTGCCTTTCAACGCACCCCGCCCTGACACCCCCCTCGCTTTCACGCCCCCCTGCCTCACCCGATTTCACGCCCCCCCCTCCCTGCCTTTCATCCACAACGCCCCCCCCTGCCTTTCACACCCCCCCCCCTTGCCTTTCACCGCCCCCCCTCCTTTTCACGCCCCCCCTGCCTTTTCACGCCCCCCCTGCCTTCAACGCCCCCCCCCCCGCCTTCCCCCCCCCCTCCTGCCTTTCACGCCCCCCCCTCCTGCCTTTCACGCCCCCCCCTCCTGCCTTTCACCCCCTCCCTCCTGCCTTTTACGCCCCCCCTCCTGCCTTTTACGCCCCCCCCTCCTGCCTTTCACCCTCCCCACCCTCCTCCTCCCTTTCACGCCCCCCCTCCGCCTTCCACGCCTCCCCCTCCTGCCTTTCACGCCTCCTGTCTTACCCTCCTGCCTTTTACGCCCCCCCCTCCTGCCTTTTCAATTCAGCCCCCCCATCCCTGCACCTCCCTGCCTCCGGGCAACGCCGGGTATATCAGCTAGTAATATATAAGACCTAAATAGTTCACGGTTAATCATTGCTAACCCTTGGGTACAGCACTAGAAGTGAAAATGAAAAGAAACCTGTATATAGTGAACAGGTAGCGCGGAGACTGATATTAATGTATAATAGTATGACGTATAATTGTTCCTCCAGAAATCTGTGATTACCATACAGTATGTGATAGCTATTTTGTATAGGCACACAATGTGTGTATAGATGCCTAGAGGCACGAATCAGAGTCCGTGCCAATTTATAGCCCCTTAAGACAAACCCCCCGAGTGCTGGCAGAAGGGGGGGGGCGTTCTCTGGTCTTCACCATTACTCTATCCCCTTTCTGCACCTTTGTATATAATATATCATTTTTATTAAGCGAAGCGGAGAGTATTTCCTTTCCTTTTCCTCTCCCCTTCCTTATTTGTTCACGTGTGTGTGTATATATATATATATATATATATTGTCATGATTCTCTGATTAACATATTTTTATGTGCGGTTTAAAACTTTCTCAGCTGTTAAAGTCCAAACCACAAAGCATGAGACGGGCCGTGTGTCACCGTCACTTCTGCATAACCTTTCTTATGTTTTATCTGGGTCCCTGCGGGTTAAGACAAAGACAAAATCTGCAGACCCCCCCCCCCCCCCCCATCCCCCCCCCCCCCTACCCCCCCCCCCCTCACTCCCCAGACATGTTAGTTTTGTGTGTAACATTTGTGAATGCCCCAAAGTTACTTGCGAGCCTGTAACCGGGTGGGAAGGTTAGTGAGTATTTCCTGGTGTTTGGGATGCTCATTGCGCATTCACCCAGCACTGGATTAAGACTCCACGAGGCCTTAAACCAGGGGCGGCCAACTCCGGTCCCAAAGGGCCACCAACAGGGCAGGTTTTAAGGATATCCCTGCTTCAGCACAGGTGTCTCAATCAGTGGCTCAGTCAAAGACTGAGCCACCTGTGCTGAAGCTGGGAATGATTGAGCCACCTGTGCTGAAGCAGGGAATGGTTGAGCCACCTGTGGGCAGGGTAACTTCCGTAATCTGTTTTGAGTACTCCTCAATTGGAAGGTGGCGTGAGTCCACTCCTAGAACTTACACAAGTGTGTGTGTGTGTGTGTGTGTTGGTGTGTGGGTGGTGTGTGTGTGTGTGTGTGTGTGTGTGGATGTGGTGTGTGTGTGTGTGTGTGTGTACGTCTTTATTTATATAGCGCCAGCAATGTACATAGCGCGTCACAGCAGCAATACACGTGGCAATCAAATAAATAACAAATAATACAAATAACACATAAAGGGGAGAAGAGCTTCAGACATAAATGTAACATTCTGGAGGAGGAGTCCCTGCTCCGAACAGCTTACAATCTAATTGGTAGGTAGTAAGGACGTACAGAGACCGTAGGAGGGCGTTCTGGTAAGTGCGTCTGCAAGGGGCCAAGCTTTATGTATACGGTGTAAAACTATCACTCATAGAGCTACTTGTTTGCTTCCTTAAGCAGGTGTGTTTTGAGTTGGGTCTTAAAGGTTGATAGAGAGGGAAGTCGAAGGAAAGATCTAACTAAACCATTATGTCCTCAAATATATTATAGGTATTTGAAAAAAAAAAAAAAAAACTTAGTATTTGTAAGCTCTAAGGCAGTGTTTTTCATGGGTTCTCTGGTTCCCCCGGGCATCCCTAAAGGGTTCCGTGCAATTTTCAGGTCATTTGTAAATTATTCTGTATTTGGTTCAATTTTCAATGCATCTGATCTCAGTCGCGCTATTAGAGAGGGTTGGGGTTCCTTACAATGCATCTGATCCCAGACGCGCTATTAGAGAGGGTTGAGGTTCCTTACAATGCATTTAATCTCAGACGCGCTATTAGAGAGGGTTAGAGTTCCTCAGAATTAAAAAATATAAATATAGGGTTCCTTATACCAAAAAAGGCTGAAAACCCTGCCCTAATCTGTAGCTTATTTAGCTTCTATGTAAACCCACCACTGTGTTGAGTATTTACCAGTCTGTTCCTGTAACACCAGCTGTGTGAGCACACGCTCAAGTCCGAAGCATTGTATATGGTCATGTCTGTGAGACGGTCACATGCAGTGGGGGTGTTGTGATGGTCACACTGGATTTCTGTCAATATTTGTCTGTCCGGATCACAGCTGCACCCAGAAAAACCCGGTGTAAAGAATTAACCCTTCACTAACGTGTGTGTGTGTGTGTGTGTGTGTGTGGTGTGTGTGTGTGTGTGTATGTGTGTGTGGTGTGTATGTATGTGTGTGTGTGTGGTGTGTGATGTGTGTGTTGTGTGTGTGTAGTGGGTGTTGTGTGTGTGTGTGTGTGTGTGTGTGTGTGTGTGACCTGAGCGTACTCCACAATGCTTTAAAATTAGATTTTACATGTAGAATTTACAAAAACTCCTCCAAAGTGATAGTTAGAAAATGCTTAAATGCAATAGATTTGTTCAAAAAAAGGTTGGACATCATTTTAGAAAGGAAAGGTATACAGGGATATACCAAATAAAAACTATTATTCATCCATTATTATAAATGTCTTAAAGAAACAATTGGTAAAACCATTATCTCTGATAGGGATCCTGCATATGAAATGGAAGGATACACCACCCCAGGAAAACCTGTGGGGTTACCCTATTATGTATGTATGTGTGTGTGTGTGTGTGTATGTGTGTATGTGTGTATGTGTGTGTGTGTGTGTATGTGTGTATGTATGTATGTATGTCTTTATTTATATAGCACATTAATGTACATAGCGCCTCACAGCAGTAATACACATGACAATGATATAAATGACAAATAATATAAATAACACATAAAGGGGAGAAGTGCTTCAGACATAAATGTAACATTTAGGAAGAGGAGTCCCTGCTCTGAAGAGCTTACAATCTAATTGGTAGGTAAGAGGACATACAGAGACAGTAGGATGGAGTTCTGGATGTGCAGACATCAAGGAATCTGCCCTTACTGGACAACCCAGAATTTCTACCAGGAAAAGAGCAAAAATCCTTTACAATCTGGGAGACAAAAGGAATAGACTGTTTAGACCACTTAATATTCAGAGGAAAACAAACATTTATCCCCTTTCAGGAACTAAGTGTGAAAAAAAGGAGTTACCACAAACACATTTGTTCTCCTATATCCAAGAGCTAAACTATGGAAAAAAATTCAAATTATAGGACACATATATTTCAGAATAACAGATTTGATGACTACTTTGCCCATACAAGAGAAAACAGACACAATATTTTGGAACTGTACAATTGTGAGGATCGGGCGCAGGCTCCGCTCCAGAGTTTGATCCAGACCTTGCTGCTGCTGGTTCGTCATCAGTGCCTGCTGTGCAGACCTAACCCAGCAACGAATCAGGGCACTGATTATAGGATCAGCTTCTGCTGTGCAGACCTAACCCAGCAACGAATCAGGGCGCTGATTATAGGATCAGCTTCTGCTGTGCAGACCTAACCCAGCAACGAATCAGGGCTCTGATTATAGGATCAGCTTCTGCTGTGCAGACCTAGCCCAGCAACGAATCAGGGCGCTGATTATAGGATCAGCTAGGCTGGCAGACCTAACCCAAGCAACGATCAGGGCACTGATTATAGGATCAGCTTCTGCTGTGCAGAGCACCAACCCAGCAACGAATCAGGGCGCTGATTATACACTGGCGACACCACTTATCGAGCTCGGCTAGTCCCACGATTGGGTATAAACGGGTTTGATTGAGTTTGTGACTGTTTTCTGCCCGAGTGCATTGATTATTTTCGGCAGGGAGTTTGAAGCATTTTATTCCCGTGGCTGGCATACTGCCACGTACATATATATATATGCATTACAATTCATGAATTATGCATCTGGTAGACACGCGAAGCATTGCAGCCTATTAAATCCTAATCATTATCATTTAAAAGATCAGCAGCCGTCAGCCAGGCATGAACCCAGGCTGGGAAGGCAAACGCAAGGGGCTTGTCAGAGGTGAGGAGCGGCGCATTCCAGGTATCTGCCAGGTACATACCGGGTATTTGCTCGAATAAAGTGTGTCGGTGCAGTAGGATCAGCTTCTGCTGTGCAGACCTAACCCAGCAACGAATCAGGGCGCTGATTATAGGATCAGCTTCTGCTGTGCAGACCTAACCCAGCAACGAATCAGGGCGCTGATTATAGGATCAGCTTCTGTGTGCAGACCTAACCCAGCAACGAATCAGGCCCTGATTATAGGATCAGCTTCTGCTGTGCAGACCTAACCCAGCAACGAATCAGGGCGTGATTAAGGATCAGCTTCTGCTGTGCTAGACCTAACCCAGCAACGAATCAGGGCGCTGATTAAGGGATCAGCTTCTGCTGTGCGAGACTAGCCCAGCAACGAATCAGGGTCTGATTATAGGATAAGCTTGCTGTGCAGAACCTAACCCAGCAACGAATCAGGGCTGATTATAGGTAGTTCTGCTGTGCAGACCTAGCCCCAGACACGAATCAGGGCTCTGATTATAGGATCAGCTTTGCTGGTGCAGACCTAACCCAGCAACGAATCAGGGCGCTGATTATAGGATCAGCTTCTGCTGTGGCAGACCTAACCCAGCAACGAATCAGGGCTCTGATTATGGATCAGCTTCTGCTGTGCAGACCTAACCAGCAACGAACAGGGCGCTGATATAGGATCTGCTTCTGCTGTGCAGACCTAACCAGCAAACGAATCATGCGCTGTGATTATAGGATCAGCTTTGCTGTGCAGGAACCAGCCAGCAACGAATCAGGCGCTGATTATAGGATCAGCTTCTGCTGTGCAGGACCTAACCCAGCAACGAATCAGGGGCTGATTATAGGATCAGATTCTGCTGTGCAGACCTAACCCAGCAAAGATCAGGCGCTGATATATAGGATAAGCTTCTGCTGTGCAGACCTAACCCAGCAACGAATCAGGGCTTGATTATAGGATCAGCTTCTGCTGTGCAGACCTACCAGCAACGAATCAGGGAGCGATTATAGGATCTTTCTGTGTGCAGACCTAACCCAGGCAACGAATCAGGGCTCTGATTATAGGATCTACTTCTGCTGTGCAGACCTAACCCAGCAACGAATCAGGGCTCTGATTATAGGATCAGCTTTCTGCTGTGCAGACCTAACCCAGCAACGATCAACTGGCGATGTATTAGGATCTGCTTCTGCGTGTGCAACTAACCCAGCAACGAATCAGGGCGCTGATTATAGGATCAGTTCTGCTGTGCAGACCTAACCCAGCACGAATCAGGCTGCTGATTATAGGATTCAGCTTCTGCTGTGCAGACCTACCCAGCAACGAATCAGGGCTCTGATTAAGGATCAGCTTCTGCTGTGCAGAACTCGCTCAGCCAACCGATCAGGGCTTGATTATAGGATCAGCTTTGCTGGCAGACCTAGCTCAGCACACGAATCAGGGCGCTGATTATGGATAGCTTCTGCTGTGCAGAACCTAACCACGCAACGAATCAGGGCTCTGATTATAGGATCAGCTTGCTGTGCGACCAGAACCCAGCAACGAATCAGGGCCTGATTATAGATCAGCTTCTGCTGTGCAGACCTGCTCAGCAACGAACCAGGGCGCTGATTATAGGATCAGCTATTTGCTGTGGCAGACCAGCCCAGCAAACGAATCAGGGCTCTGAATTATAGGATCAGCTTCTGCTGTGCAGACCTAACCCAGCAACGAACCAGGGCGCTGATTATAGGATCAGCTTCTGCTGTGCAGCTCTTCAGCGATTGGCTTTTCCTCCTTTATAGGCACAGCGATTGCCTCTGCAAATCGGCTGAGCATAATAGTATTTCACTTGTGACGTCGTGCTGCTCGCAAGCACACTGTCTTGCCTTGTCCTGCATTGCTTGCTGTAATTTATCTTGCAGTTCCTTACCTGAACTTACCTTACCTGGCTCCTGTTTATGACCAACCGCCTGTCTCCAAACCTCGACCACGGCCAGTGACCCCAACGATCCATAACCTCTCCTACCTCCGACCACAGCGAGTCTATTTAAGTTCCTCACTTCTCCAACCCTGACCCGGACACCCACGAATCTGCATTCCGGACGCGACTTCGCGGCTCCAGGTTGGTGTTTCTATACCCCCACCTCGGCCTTTCAGTTCAGTCCAGTTTGTGGCGATCACCCGTTAGAGTATGCTCAGCCCCGCAAACATGGACCCCGCTGAGGTGAGCCGAGTCCTGGCCCTGCACACCAGCATGTTTAACAAACTGCAACAGTACCTAGATCAGAATAACAAACGCATGGATCAGATCCAGGCCATGGTACAATCCACCGCAGACCAGCTACAGCGTGCAGCGTTCAATCCTGCTCCTCCAGCAGCAGCTGTCCCGGAACCTAGTTCTACCCACGCCGCCTCTGAACCTCGACTGCCTACACCTATTCAGTATAGCGGAGACCCCCTCGACTGTCGTGGGTTTCTAAATTGTTTTATTCAATTTGAACTTACCCCTTCTTGTTTTGTCTCTCAGTGTTTAAAAGTCGCATATATCATGTATCTGTTAACTGATGATGCCTTGGTGTGGGCATCTCCTATCTGGGAGCAAAGACCTGTCCTCGCGAGTAACGTATCTCTCTTCACACGGGAGCTCCGAAGGGTCTTTGACACTCCAGGATGTAAGGTAACGGCTTTCTGTTCTCTTCTGCATATATGCCAAGTCAGTCAAACGGTGGCCCGCTACGCAGTTGAATTCTGTACTCTGGCTGCAGAGAACGGATGGAACGATGAACCACTGGTAGCAGTATTCTCACAAGGTCTTGCGGAAAATCTTAAGGAAGAACTTGCCGCGCTGGAACGTCCTGCAGATTTAGAGGAACTTATCGCTCTATGCATCCGCATGGATCATCGTCTACTAGAGAGAAGAGCCAAGAGGGCCCAGCGCATAGGAGGTATACGTCCGTTTCATACTCTTTCTGCAGCTCCCGTTACCAACAATTTCCCGGACCCAGATGAGGCAATGTAGCTCGGTGGCAACAGCCTATCGGCCGGTGAGAAGCAGCGCAGACGCAGTTTCGGCCTCTGTATGTATTGTGGTATCGCCGGACATCAGGCTCTACTTTGTCCCAATAAATTAGGAAACACCACATCCCAGTGAGATCTGGGAGAGTCACACTGGGAGTATTATAACTTTTTCCTTCTCACCTACCTACTAGGGTGCTTCTGTCTATCAAGTTAACCGGGAAATCCTTTGTGGGCAAGACAAGGGCATTTCTGGACTCCGGGTCAGGCGGCAACTTTATCGATCAGGGTTTTGCAGAGAGACATCAAATCCCATTGGTACAGAAAGAGTCCCCTATACAGTAGGATTAGAGGCTATTGATGGCAAACCGCTACAGCCAGCATTAATTTCCTTAGAGACAGAGCTGTTGCGGTTGGAGACAGGTATGGATCATACAGAAGAGATTCGTTTGGACGTTATCCACTCCCCCACTGTTGATGTAATTCTAGGATTGCTATGGCTGCAACTTCATAAACTCCTTGTGGATTGGACGGCGTCCATTGCAGTCCTCGCTGTCTGAAGAAATGTTCCGTAGCATCGCAAAGCCTGTCTGAAATGTCTTTATCGCCCGATGTAAATTCTGATCTTCCCAGTATCTACTCCACCATCCGGGATGTATTCAGCAACGCCCAGTCTGAGGACTTTCGACTGTCCCATTGACATCTTACCCAGGTCTGTACCTCCAAGAGGATGTTCCTATCCCCTGTCTCCTCCGGAGAACCGCACAATGAAAGATTACATTCAGGGAAACCTACAGAGGGGTTTCATTCGAAAGTAGTCTTCTCCTGCTGGTGCAGGGGTTTTCTTCAAGAATAAGCCGTACATTGATTACAGAGGACTCAATAAAATTACAGTAAAAAAATCGGTATCCCTTACCACTCATTTCCAAACTTTTTAACCGTTTACAGGGAGCCTCTATTTTTACCAAATTGGATTTACGAGGGGCTTACAATTTGGTAAGAATTTGTAAGGGCGACGAGTGGAAGACGGTCTTTAATACTCGTGATTTGCATTACGAGTATCTTGTTATGCCATTCGGACTCTGTAATGCCCCGGCTTTATTCCAGAACTTTGTTAATGAAGTATTTGGGGATCTCCTCGACAAGTATGTCATCGTATACCTGGACGACATCCTGATTTTTTTTTCAAAATCAGCACAGGAACATTCAGGCCGTGTGATGCAGGTCCTAAAAGGTCTGAGAGAGAACAAACTATTCGCAAAGCTGGAGAAATGTTAATTCCACCAGTCCAGCACCTAGTTTCTGGGATATATCATTTTGGCCACTGGATTAGCCATGGATCCACCCAAAGACAAAGCCATTCTGGAGTGCCCATGTCCCCTCAGTCTGAAAGCTGTTCAGCGGTTTCTTGGATTTGCGAATTATTACCGCTGGTTTATACTGAACGTTTTGTCTGTCCTGGCGCCTATTACTGCATTAACCAAGATAGAGGCAGATCCTTCTCAATGGTCTGCTGAAGCAGCAGAGGCATTTCACAGACTAAAAACAGCTTTCGCTTCGACTCCAGTTCTAGATACTGCTTTACCCTTCACCCAGATGTCAGGGCAGGAGCGGTACTATCTCAGCGGAAAAATCAAAATGCCAAGTTGCACCTTTGTGCATTCTTCACCAAAACAATTCTCTCCAGCCGAACGAAACTACGACGTGGGCAACTGAGAACTCTTGGCCATAATGATGGCCTTACAAGAATGGAGACACTTGCTGGAGGGTACCGAAAATTCGGTCACTATACTTATGGACCACAAAAACCTCATGTACATCGGGGGTGCCCATCAATTGGGGTCATCACAAGTGCGGTGGTTATTCTTTTCTCGATTCAACTTTATTATTTCTTACCTGCCATGTTCCAAAAATGTGAAGGCAGACACTCTTTCTCGCCAATTCCTGGTCGACAACACTGCAGAGGACCGCGAAGAACCCATTCTTCCGTCTTCGCGTATCATATCAGCGGCTACCTTTGACTCCCTAGAAGACATAATTCAGGACCAATCCCAGCTGGCCTAGAGGTTCAAGAAGGATTCCTTTTCGTCTCGCCATCTATTCAACGAAAGGTCTTGGAGTGGGGTCATAGTTCCAAAACCTCTGGTAATCATGGAGAAAGGAGAACCATCGAACTACTGGAATGAAGCTTCTGGTGGCCTGAGATTTGGAAGGATGCCAAAGTTTTCCTTTACTGCTTGTCCTGTCTGCGCTCGGACCAAAACACCCAGGAATCATCCTACCTCTCCCGATCCCAGATCGGCCATGGACTCACATTTCTATGGACTTTGTGGTGGAGCTCCCATTATCTAAGCTATGACCATGATCCTGGTGGTCATAGATCGTTTCTCCAAACAAGCTCATTTCATCCTTCTGAAGCGATTACCTAATGCTGCTAAACTTTCCGAAGAGTTCATCCAGGAAATATTCAGACTCTATGGAGCTCCTTAAGTTAGTGTGTCAGATCGGGGCTCTCAATTAATTTCCAAATTCTGGAGGGCTTTTTGTCAGCAACTTGGAGTGTCCTTACACTTTTCGTCCGCGTATCACTTCCAGTCTAATGGACAGAGTGAACTAACCAGTCTTTGGAACAATATATCCATGGTTTCATCTCAGAGATTCAAGACGACTAGTTAAACCTCTTGCCATGGGTGGAATTCTCCCATAACAACATGCAGAGTGAGTAATCGCAGGGGTCACCCTTCTTCGCTAACTATGGTTTTTATCCGTCAGCTCTTCCCTCATCAGGAGCCGCATCCGGAGTTCCAGCCATGGATAACCAGATCCAGCAGCTACAGGAGCTATGGGGAAGATCCAGGAAACCTTCTGAAAGAGGTGACCACGCAAAAGAGGCAGGCGGACCGGCATCGTCATGATATACCAGCATATCATCCTGGTGACAAGGTATGGCTTCTACCAAAAACATTAGGTTAAAGGCACCTTCGGCAAAGCTATCTCCCAGATTTATTGGTCCCTTCTCTATCATCGAGTGTGTCAATCCGGTGGCATACCTGCTACGCCTTCCAGCCTCCATGAATATTCCATCTGTATTCCATATTTCCCTACTAAACCCCTTTGTACAGGATCCCAGGTCTCCTGTTCCTGCGTCTCTTCTGAAACCTGTCCTAGTGGAAGGACAACAAGAGTTCGAAGTTCAGATGATACTGGACTCCAGGGTGTTCAGAGGTACTATCCAGTACCTAGTCCATTGGAAGGGCTATGGCCCTGAGGAATGTTCCTGGATCCCCAGGGATCGATTTCATGCTCCTCAACTAGTTCGGGCTTACCACCGGAGATACACCTCAAAACCATTCCTGGAGTGCCCGGAAGTCGCTCCTGAAGGTGGGGGTACTGTGAGGATCTGGCGCAGGCTCCGCTCCAGAGTTTGATCCACCCCTTGCTGCTGGTTCCTCATCAGTGCCTGCTGTGCAGACCTAGCCCAGCAACAAATCAGGGCTCTGATTATAGTTTCAGCTTCTGCTGTGCAGCTCTTCAGCGATTGGCTTTTCCACCTTTTATAGGCTCAGCGATTGCCTCTGCAAATCGGCTGAGCATAATAGTATTTCACTTGTGACGTCGTGCTGGTCGCAAGCACACTGTTTTGCCTTGTCCTGCCTTGCTTGCTGTCTATCCACATTCCTCACTTCTCAAGCCCCGCCCCATACACCCACGACTACGAATCTGCATTCTGGATGCGACTTCGCGGCTCCAGGTCAGTGTTTCTATACCCCCACCTCGGCCTCGCGGTTCAGTCCAGTTTGGGGTGAGCACCCGTTACAACAATTTAGGGATAATGGACACGAGCGAATATTACAGAACAGCCTCACAGCATGGCAGAAAGACTTCCCAGAAATACAGGACATAGATGAACTCCTAGTGGGATTAACAAATGTATACAAATTAAAATCAGACTTGGAGAGAAGTCCAATTTAAAATAGCGTACAGGGCATATATTGTTTTTAACAAAAGTCCTCACCCATCAGTAGGAACCATCAATCAATGCCCTAAGTGTCAAACGCTGATGATGGACCTTAAACATTGATTATGGTTATTTAGTCCCATTAAACATTTCTGGGGTGAAATTATGAACAAAAGTACTAAAAATCACTAAACACAAGATCCCAAAAGGTGTTACTATTTGCTAATATAGAACCATGGTTAGATGAGGAAGGCAACGCAACCAGAGCAGACAATGCCTCTGAAATGGTGCTACTAGCAGCTAGAAAAGCAATCATGCTACAATGGATACCCCCCTCACCTCCAACATGAGATATAGTGAAGGCATATCTATTTAAATTGATGTCCATGGATAAAACAGCGGCGAGTTTCCATAAGGAGCTCAAGACAATTTTTTTTTAAATATTGGGGTTGGTTCATTAACTCTTTATCAGACAAGGCCAAGAGAGCTACAGGAAAAGTGTTTGCGGACACGACTTGGAGCCTCATGCAGTAAAGTCCGATAGAAATTATCGGCAGGGTTTTGAAATCCTCATTTTTTTGCCGTGTTGCAGAAAGACCCGAATACCAGAGAGAGCAACATTTCCAAACAAGGCGAGTTGCCGGCGGCGATAGGACCTGCCCTCCGTTAAGGGCTCACCCAGCGACTTGTATCTGCTGCCGAGAGATCCACCTCTCTCTGCAAAAGAAATCGCCGGAAATAAAAATATTTTTACATTTAAATGTTATTACTGTGTATTGTAGCAGTGGGTCTCCTGAGCTGAACCACCTTGGTTTCAGGTCCCGGGGACCCCCTACTTCCTGAGATACAGGCCCATAACGGAGCTTGTATCTCGGGAAGCAGGGGGTCCCTGGACCTGAAACCAACACGGTTCTGCTCCGGAGACCCACTGCTTATCTACACTAGTAAGAGAATTAAAATGTAAAAATATTTAGTAAGCACCAATACACCACCCAACCCAACCCCTGTGCCCCCCATAAAACCATTATTTATTATTTGACACACACGATTAATACCCCAGGCCAGCGGGTGTCCGCAGGCCCCACAGTGCACCCTGGGGGGTACCCACGGGTGTCTGTATGACCCCTGGGTGGTTCCCACAAGTGTCTAGGGGCCCTTGGGTGGCTCTCACGGGTATCTGGGGCCCTCGAGTGGTCCCTGTACCTCTGAAGAGCCCCCACAGTTGTGGGGCTCCCGGTTCTTCCCCGCAGGTGTCCCCCGTGGGTCCTCAGGTGGTACCCGTAGGTGTCTGGCGGTCCTCGGTTGGGCCCCGCAGGCCTGAGGTACCAATCCTGTATGTCAAAAAATAAAACATGGCCCACATTTAAATCAAATCTCCACCCCCCCCCCTCCCACTAAATACATGCAATACAGTAATGGGCAAAATAACTATTATCCAGATATGGATAATAGATTATTTGCCCATTATTAATCACACCATTAACAAGCATAAATAAAGTAAATAAAACCATTCTACTTACCCCATGCAATGTGAAGGGCTTCCTCGTCCACTTACTGTAGGTCCCTGTCTTCCGATGCCAGCAAGAATACATAATAAATACAATCTAATGTCCCTTAGCCCCTTAATCACCTTAGCGGTTAATAACCGCTATAGTAATTAAGGGGTTAACCCATCCTGCCCCGTTACCCACCCGGGAGGACTAACCACCCACCTCGGACCCACTATACCCACCCTTCCCCCATTCATTGGTACATCATGCCCATATAATATGTGCATGATTGACCAATATACTAAGAAATGGGGAAGGATTAAAAAATAAGGCCCAAATAAAACACATTACATAGCCAAATAGAAATCATAACATCGCCAAATAAACATTACAAAGCCACATAAAAAACATTAAACAGCAAAATCAAACAGAGCACATAGCAAAATCACAGCACATAGCAAAATCAAACAGCACATAGCAAAATAAAATACACAACATAGCAAAATAAAACACATCACATAGTCAATTAAATAGAAAACAAATGCCAATAAAACAATTGAAAGGCACAGTGGGGTAAATGATGCCCATATAATCTGTGCATCATTTAACGCTATGCCAGTCAATGGTCAAACTAAAAGAAACAATTAAAAACAAAATTCTATGCCATCCAAACAATCAGAAAATAAAAATAAATAAAGAAGTAAACAGAACTAAATTACCACCAATCAATGAATCCAATCCAAAATAAATTCCACAATTCTCAATTAAAACACCAAAACCAAACCATTATGAAATTAATGGAAGCTCAAAGTAACCACCATCACACAAAATCTAACTACCAAAAAGAAGCCACTATTGAAAAGCAAGCACCCCCCCTGAAATAAACTATTGAAAACACCACTCAAAATGACATCTTACTAAATAAAAATTTAATTGCCCAAACATTTATAAACAAACAAGCAAACTACATTAAAATACATAAAAACAAGCATTTGCACAAACAACCACTGCTTGTCCCCTGTATGTATGTGTATCCATAGAGACATACATACAGTAACAATGAATGGGCATTAAAAAAAAAGTAAATCACAATAAAAATAAAAGACCTGTAAAAGAAAAATAACATACATTCCATATTTTTCCTTAGCTTTAGATGTCTTCACCCTCCGAATCCCAGGGACACCGCATGCTCTCGAACCAATCCACGAACAGGGGCCAGGTAAAAAAAATCCAAAGTCTTTTTCTTCATCTGTTATTTGTAACCCATCTTCTGGGGTCTTCTGGGGTCTTCATCTGTATCTTCTTACTTCATCTGTAAGCACGCCCTTGAGGTCTTCTTGCTGGAGGAGGTCCTTCCTCCTTGGCTTCTTGGTGTATAATGAGGCGACATAGGATTTTATAGGCCTATGACGTCACATTTTCTGCAAATGGTATGTGTGATGTGCTTTTCCTTTTTTTTGTTTTGCTATGTGCTGTGTTTTTGCTATGTGCTGTGTTTGATTTTGCTATTTAAGGTTTTTTATGTGGCTACGTAATGTTTTTTATTTGGCGATGTTATGATTTATATTTGGCTATATAGCTATTAAAAAATAAGGCCCAAATAAAACATTTTTTAATCCTTCCCCATTTCTGAGTATATTGGTCAATCATGCACATATTATATGGGCATGATGTACCAATGAATGGGTGAAGGGTGGGTAGAGTGGGTCTGGGGTGGGTGGCTAGTCATCCCGGGTGGGTAGCGGGGCAGGGTGGGTTAACCCCTTAATTACTATAGCGGTTATTAACCGCTAAGGTGATTAAGGGGCTTGGGATCATTCGATTGTAATTATTATGTAGTCTTGCTGGCATCGGAGGTCAGGGACCTGCAGTAAGCTGACAAGGATGCCCTTTACATTGCTAGGGGTAAGTAAAATGGTTTTATTTACTTTATTTATGCTTGCTAATGTTGTGATTAATAATGGGCAAATAATCTATTATCCATATCTGGATAATAGTTATTTTGCCCAATACTGTACTGTATATGTTTGGTGGAGGGGGAGAGGTATTGATTTAAATGTGCGCCATGTTTTATTTTTAGACATACAGGATTGGTATCTCGGGACCACCCGAGACCCCCGGACGCCCACGGGCCCACTCGAGGGCCCACGGGTACCACCTGAGGACCCACTGGGGACACCTGCGGGGAAGAACCGGGGGCCCCACAGCTGTGGCAGCCCCGTGGACCCACAGGGACCACCCAGGGCCCCACACACCCGGGGGAACCACCTGAAGGCACCCAGACACCCATGGGGATGACTCGGGGACCCCCAGACACCCGCGGGGACCACCGGGGGCTCCCGCCGGCCTGGGGTATTAATCATGTGTGTCAAATAATAAATCATGGTTTTACAGTATGGGGGGGCACAGGGGGTGGGTGATGTATTGGCGTTTATTAAATATTGTAATGTTTATTTGGGGCCTAGGAGGTGGGTAGTGGAGCTGTTGTGTGTATTTTTTTGTATTGTGGGTTGCGGGGGTGGGTGAAGGGAGTATTAGCCCCAAGGATGGGTGGTAGCGGGAGGGGTTAACCCATTCATTATCTTAGAGGTATTAACCGCTAAGGTAATGAATGGGTTAAGTCCACCCGCAACCCCTCGCAAGGCCTAAACGCCCACCAAGGGCCAAATACCACCTTCACCCACCCCCGCTACCCACAATAAGCCTGGCACAGGTGTTTAACCCCTTCATTGCCTTAGCAGTTAGCTGCTAAGGTAATGAAGTGGGCTGTAAATGCATTTTTCCTGCATCTGATTCATGCCGGGGAAGACCCCGGCATCAATCGAATGCAGGAGAAAGAAAAAAATCAGGCCTAAGTCCCGTCTCGCCGCTCATCCGCCGCTTTTCCCCACCTTCTTGCCAACTTTCTGTGGTGGGACGATTGGGAGAGAAATTCGCCATCCTAGAACAGCGGTCAGCTGCGATAAGCTGGCCAGGGCTACTAGAATACAGCGAGTTGGAAAAGCTGGCGATGAGCGTCGAAAAATGTCTGGGGAAAACAAACGGCGATTTTTGCTTTTATCGCCAGCGTATCGTGGCTTACTGGATCGCAGTAGGCAGTTTTGGCGAGAAGCTCGTGATAATGGGATTATCGCTATTTACAGCATGAGGCCATTGGTGTCTAACCAGACAGCTCCTCACACAAAATAATAAAAATACAATGACAAACCCTAGAGAACAAAAGAAAACCCTAAGCTACTGATATATAAAACACAAAGAGACAGACATTGTAGTTAGGGGGGAGGGGAAAGTTTACATGTAATGTTAATTTAAATGTTAATCAAAGATTGATATTAGAAAAAAGAAAAAGAAAGAGGTAAATAAAGCCAGAACGCCGTTGACATCATGTGAAAGGGAAAGTCGGTATACAAGAAACCTATAAAATGCTCCATGAGGGTCCCGGACAGAAATGCAGCCCAGGGAATGTACTGTATTCATATTGTTAACGTATAACGTGGCTTGTTCTGTTTATTCCGAAAGCCAGGGTCATATGTAAGATGATATAGCCCAGATAGTGTCAACTCGGCCCTCTTTTCCAAGCACAACAAGTCTGTTTCTTTTCTTTACTTTATTTGTGGAAAGCAGGTAAAAAACAGGAACTTGTGTAGAGATGTAGGTGTTGGGATAATGTCTCTCTGTGGGTGCTTGGTAGTTAAAGGCAGGTGAAAAAGATAATCCTACCAGTACAGGAGTTTACAGCAGAGTGCTCACTCATCCAGAGGTTATGGTGGAAAAGGAAGTGAGGGGCAAGGGTCACACTAAAGGTTCAGTGAGACTGCACTAACTGTCAGCAAAAGACAGGGGAAAAAAAAGGGAAAGCCCATAGCAGGGAGGACTGGAGATGTTGCCAGAGCAACCAGGGGTATGACAGACTGGAAGGAAAAAGGGCTACATAATGTATCCATTCCATCTGCTCTGGGAGTGAACTGCAAGGAAAGTGACATCCTAGTGCAGCTAGCAGGGGGAACTGCCAAGGGAAGGGGGGCTGAAACAGAGAAGGCAGACATGGGTATTTCTGTTCCATGACACTCCCCGCCTGGTATCTGGAGATACCACGATTCTAGGTATATGTGGAACATATGTGCAATATAACATAACATAGCAAACTTCATGTCCACATAACGATGGGATACCGGCCGGTACCACCAGCTTGACGTCCTTTGCCATCTCGGTAAGGTAGGTGGATGCACAGCTCTAGGTTAGCTTGATGCACCACAATGTCTCTCAGAGTCCATAGAACTGGTAGTCAGTTCTCCATTGTAATAGTCCGATTTGGGCATTAGGAGGATAGTCTCTGTGATAGGTCTTAAAAAGGTTTTAACGATCCCATTCTGGGTCACCCGAACTTCCACCTTGCGGACCCTTTCGTCTTCGCTTGGGATGGTTTTGATTATAATTCCCATGGGCCATTCGTTTCTTGTCACCTGTTTGTCTTTCAACAGAACCACATCTCCTACTTGGATATCTGGTTTAATCGTTTCCCATTTATGGCGTTCTTGGAGTGTCACCAGATACTCGCGTCTCCAGCGATCCCAAAATGTGTTCGCCAAGCGCTGCACCTGTCTCCACTGTCGTTTGTACATATCCTTAGTGTCCAAACCTTCGACTGGGGTGGGGATGTTCCCTACTTTCTGGGTTAGCAGCATTGCTGGTGTCAAAATACTTGGCGATTCTGGATCTGTTGACACTGGAATCAAAGGCCTAGCATTGATTATCGCTGATATTTCGGCCATGAATGTGGTTAACACTTCGTGAGTGAGTCGAGTCAGGTCGGTTTTTAGCATCATAGAGTCCAAGATACGCCGGACTACCCCGATCATGCGTTCCCATGCTCCGCCCATGTGAGAGGAGTGAGGAGGGTTGAATGTCCACGTACACTCTTGGTCGCGCAGGTATCTTTGGATACTATTGTCTCTATTGTCCTTAGTGTTTATTTGTAATTCCTTGCATGCTCCAACGAAATTGGTGCCACAATCGGAGCGTATTTGTTTAACTGGTCCTCTGACTGCAAAGAATCTTCTGAGGGCATTTATGAAGCTTGAAGCATCCATAGATTCTATGATCTCGATGTGTATAGCTCGTGTACTCATGCAGGTGAAGAGTACCGCCCATCGTTTGCTGTTTGCTACCCCGCCTCTAGTTCTACGTGAGATGACCATCCAGGGCCCAAATACATCGAGTCCTACATAGGTAAAGGGAGGTTCTGTATTAAGTCTGTCGATAGGTAAATCTGCCATCCTTTGGTCTTGGCTCTTGCCTCGCAACATTCGGCACCTGACACATTTGTGGAGATTACTGGCCACGCACCTTTTCATGCAGACGACCCAAATGCCCGCCGCCCTAATAGCGCCTTCGGTGAAGTGTCGTCCCTGATGCATGACTTGTTCGTGGTAGTAGCGCACCAACCAGGTAGTGATGTGATGCCGGCCAGGGATGATAAGAGGATTGCTTTCCTCCCTGCTCAGTTGGGACTTGTTGAGGCGGCCTCCTACTCTCATAAGGCCGTCGTTGTCGATGAAGGGATTCAACTTCCAAAGCGGGCTGTTTTTGGGAACACTCTTCGCTCCGCGAATGCAATTGATCTCTGCCGCATACGTTTCTCTCTGAACATGACTGGGAACAGTTTCCTTAGCCCTTGTGATTTCCTCTATGGTGCGCAGCTCTTTGCAGATGTGCCAGCCGTGGCAGCCGGTAGTTTTACCATCTAGTGTCTGTCGGAAGGAGGAGGCTATATGCCTGAGATGGGCTACTGCTCGCAGAAGAGCTGTCCACCTTGAGAAGCGATGGAATCGATGTAATCCGAAGGCGTTTTTGTGCAATACATTGGTGAGTAACACGGATACTTGTGGGGGCCTTATCTCCGTATCCTTCTCGGGATCCACGAGTTCAAAGTCGCCAACTGGGGTTGGTGGCGTTTCCGCGGGCTGCGCAAGAAACGTTGGTCCTGTGAGCCATGACGTGTTCTGCAGTTGAGATGCTGGTACGGATCTGGTGGCATGATCTGCAGGATTTTGATCTGTGGGCACGAGGTGCCATTGTTCTGGTTGGGTTGTACGCCCTAGGTCATCAGAGTATTTTTCTGTCACAAGCGCGTCTTCATAGTTCCTTTTGATCTCGAGCTTCTCGTGGACCTGGAAGTGGTTCGGACAGGGTTTGAAGTGGGATGCATGACTGTTCTCCAACAAGTTTGTTCGTAGAGCGTCTACGTTGTCGGGTCCTCGTATCCTGTCTATGCATACTTCTCCCACTACCACCCATCCTAGATCGAGCCTTTGAGCGCTTGGGCCGTTGTGGTCCCCGTTTCGCTGGTCGCGGATCTTGTGTGCTCTCATGATGTCCCTGCCAAGTAGCAGCATGATCTGGGCGCCTTCGTCTAGTGGTGGGATACGATCGGCAATAGCTTTGAGATGGGGGTGGTGTCGCACCACGTCTGGTGTGGGGATCTCGCTCCTATCTTCTGCCATGTGATTGCACTCGATGAGTGTGGGAAGGGGCATGTTCACTTTGCCGTCTATTGAGCATATGGTGTAGCCATTCACTCTTCTCCCTGTGGTCTCCATTCGCCCTGCGCACGTTCTGAGAGTGTAAGGAGAAGCGCTGTCTTGTATGTTAATCATGTCGAAGAATTCTGACCTGACCAGCGATCGGTTGCTCTGGTCGTCGATGATTGCATACATCCTTCTAGCTCTTTGGGGTTGTCCCTCTGGGTGCACTGCTACCAGACATATTTTAGAGCAAGATCTACCGTCGTTTCCTTCTCCGCATACTTCTGTGCATTTGGACCAACGTCGTGGGGGGTGTATCTCCCACTTCTTCCTCCCCGCCCTGCTTTGTCGAAGGGTTAGGGGCTTTGCTTGCTTTGGGCTTCATAGCTTCCGGGTGTAAAGCGGCTATGTGCCTGTCGCTATCGCACACTGTGCATTTCATAGCTTCTTTGCAGTCCTTGAATAAATGAGTTGTGGAAGCACAACATTTGAAACAAGCTCCCCATTCCCTGAGTAAGTTCTTTCGCTCCTCTATGGGTTTCATTCTGAATCCGATACACTCGTTAAGCGGATGCGGCCTTCTGTGAATAGGGCATTCTTTGTTGAGGTCCCTTGGTTTCTTGTCCCTGTCGGCCGCCTGGCTGGGACTCGCGTGGGTCGTAGGGGGCACGTCCATCCTGTGGACCGAGATGGGTGTTCTGGAGTCCTTGTATCTCGCTGCTGATCTTTCGTTCCTCGGGTGGCTGGCGCTGGATGTGGTCTGCGCCCCTGAGATGAAGCTGGGGTCCTTGCTGCTTCGCGAATGAAGCTCAAGAAAACTGGGAATGGGGGGTAGACGACTTACTTCTCCCTTTTGTTTTTGGAACCTTGTGAAATCCACCTTTCTTGGAGGTTGAAGGGTAGCTTCTCCAGGATGGGTCTCACTCCAGGAGCTGAGTCTAGGACGTTGAGACCTATTAAGGAATGGTGTTTCCTTGCGAACTCCAGTTCTTGCAGCAGGTCCCCGAGCTCTCGTAACTTCGAGTAGTCTTTAGTTGTGATCTTGGGGAAGCTGTCGACTCTTTTGAAGAGCGAATCCTCGATTGCTTCGGGGCTGCTGTAGGACTCTTCTAGCCTTTCCCACACTAGGTCAAGACCTACTTGGGGTTGGTGCGCGTTTGCCGCCCGAAGTCTCTTCGCGTGCTCCCTGGATTCGTTCCCCAGGAACTTGAATAGCAGGTTGAGCTCTTCCCTTGCTGAGAAGCCCAAGCTGTTGATTGCATCTTTGAACGTGAACTTCCACGTCCGGTAGTTCTCAGGGCGGTCGTCGAAGCTGATGAGTCCTGCTTGCACCAGGTCACGCCGGATCATGTACTTGGCTATGTCTGTCAGGCCTGAGGCATCGGCGTGTTTGTCCCGTTCTGAGGTAGTTGCTGGGAGGGTCTGTGCGGTCGCCTCTTCCTTGGAGTGGACGCGTGATGACTGCTGGTCGGTGTGAGGGGCTGTGTTTTCCCGTGTGGGTGTACCTGGATGGCGAGCCCGTTGTAGTGCATCCATGTGCGTGCTGGCGTGTGGATCACTGTTGCGGCTGTGGCTATCCCACGCAGCATGTACCATTGACGGAGCAGCGTCTTCTCCTCGTGGACCTAGCAAGTCTTCAGTGTCTGTAGAGTCACTCCCTCCGCGTTGAGATGGTGCGCTGGTGTTTACGCTGAAGAGGCTCCTTACGTAGTCTTCAGTGCGTTGGACTGGATCCTAAGAGGCAATCCATCTGTACGGTTGCTCCCGCCATCCTGTTGCGCGGCTGCTTCTAGGACTTCGGCTTGGGCCATGGCGGCAGCGGCGTCCTCTTCTTTGCTTAGAGCTTCTAGATCCGCGTCCAATTCGGCCTTTCTGCACGCAGTGGCGGCGGCGGTAGCAGTGGCGGCGGTAGCAGCGGCAGCGGCATTGGCAGCGGCGGCGGCATTGGCAGCGGCGGCGTTCTGCTCCTCCTCTTTCTGCCCTTACATCTGCCTCTCTCCGACCATATTCGGCCCTGGCACGTGCGGCCTCTGCGGAGGCTCGCGCCTTGGTAGCGCTTGCGCTAGCACTGGACGCGTTAGATTGCGCTGATCTCGCTGACCTTGAAGAATGCCTGGATGTGCTTGAGCGCTGCGATGCGGTTTCCAGCAAAAGGTCTTTCCTCTTACTCTCGGCTTCCGTGATAGAGGTTCGCACGAGGCTGTCACGTGTCAAGTCAATGTTATGCTGTAAGTCCCTTTCATGCAGGCTTTCGCCGGTATTAGCCCTGGCCAGGTAAGTGACGTATGCCTCTGATAGCCCTTGGTAGCATAAGTGGTCTATCTTTAATTGAGTTATTGCCTGCTCGAGCTGTTGTACAGAATTGCCAGCAGCGGCGACATTGCGTATCCCAAGTGTGGTAGTGTTCCAGGCCAACTCTAATTTAGCGCGGTGCGCTTCAATGTCAGTCTCATATTTTTCACGGGCCTTTTGTGTCAGTGTGACTGTCCGTTTGGGCCTTGGGTCTGCCTGCGCCTGTTGCAGTTGCGCAGCGGTCTCTGTGTCTGAGTGGTCACTCTCCTGCGTGATGTCTGGTGAGGCTCTGAGTTCTGCCATGCTGTAGGTGTGTGTAGGCCTTTAGCCAGTGCGTGTGGCGTGCTGTCTGTTACCTGTGTCAGCGATGGGCAACTGTCTCAGATGATGCCGAGCGGTGTCTTGCAGCGTTCAGCGTGGGGGTAGCTGTACTCGCAGGTGTTCGGTGGCTCTGACCCGTGTCCTGGCGGGTGTCCGGTAGCATGGCCCTTGATGGCGCTAGCCGTGGGGACATGCGCAGGGGTAGGTGAGATGGTGGCTCCTCACTATGGGGCTGTGCAGAGGGTGAACTCAGACAGAGAAAGGCAATTAGGTTTTGTGTAAGGAGCACTGTTTGTCTGCAAAGCTGCTGCCTCGTGTGCAAGGTTGTTTGCTGGTTAAAGCTTGCTGCCCTGTCTGAAAAGCTGCTTGTGCAGTGTAAGCTGCTTGGTGCTTTTTTGTCTGCAGAGACTGCTCTGTGTTATCATGGAGTCTGGAGTAGCAGCTCCTGTAAGTGTCTGTAAGGCACACGATATCTTTTTCACTATTCTGGAAGCCAGGGGTCATGTGTAAGATGATTTAGCTCAGATAGTGTCAACTCGGCCCTCTTTTCCAAGCACAACAAGTTCTGTTTCTTTTCTTTACTTTATTTGTGGAAAGCAGGTAAAAAACAGGAACTTGTGTAGAGATGTAGGTGTTGGGATAATGTCTCTCTGTGGGTGCTTGGTAGTTAAAGGCAGGTTAAAAAGATAATCCTACCAGTACAGGAGTTTACAGCAGAGTGCTCACTCATCCAGAGGTTATGGTGGAAAAGGAAGTGAGGGGCAAGAGTCACACTAAAGGTTCAGTGAGACTGCACTAACTGTCAGCAAAAGACAGGGGGGAAAAATGGGAAAGCCCATAACTAGGAGGACTGGAGATGTTGCCAGAACAACCAGGGGTGTGGCAGACTGGAAGGAAAAAGGGCTACATAATGTATCCATTCCATCTGCACTGGGAGAGAACTGCAAGGAAAGTGACATCCAAGTGCAGCTAGCAGGGGGAACTGCCAAGGGAAGGGGGGCTGAAACAGAGAAGGCAGACAGGGGTATTTCTGTTCCATGACACTGTTACAAGAAGGCGCTCGCTCACGCTGGCCACACACATTACCGCAATGTGTTTCATCGCGCCCAGTGTGAGCGCGCACGCTCAGCGCCACACGGGCCGAGGCCTAAAGAGGAGGACACAGCATTATTTGCATTTCTTTTTGTCCTTTTTGCACCTAATTACATTTGTGCAATCTTATATGTAATTTTGTAGCACTTTCACGTTAGGTTAATTTCCTAAATCACTTTGCACGCGTGTTTGCACATTATGGGGTCTATGCACTAAGCCAGGCCTGCACAACTCGTAAAGTGAGAAGGGCCAAACTGCTCCAAGCAAAAAAATTTGGTCCGCACGGGTAAAATTATCATCCTCCTCATCATCCTCCTCATATATCTCCCCCAGAACCCCTCACTATCAACCTTTGCGATACTCCCCATCTATCCCTCATACCCCCATCTCTCCCCCTCATCCACACACATAATACTCCCCCTCCACATCAAACACACAAACCACCCCCTGCACAGCACACACATCACTCTCCCCCCTGCACCTCACATCATTCTCCCCCTGCACCTCACATCATTCTCCCCCCCCGTGCACCTCACATCACTCTCCCCCTTGCACCTCCAATGACCCCCCCTGCACCTCCAATGACCCTCCCTGCACCTCCAATGACCCCCCTGCACCCAATACACCCCCCCTACACCTCAATGACCTCCCCTGCACCTCCAATCAACCCTCCCCTGCACCTCCAATCTCCCCCCTGCACCTCCAATCTCCCCCCCCTGCACCTCCAATCTCCCCCCCTGCACCCTCCATCTCCCCCCCTGCACCTCCAATCACCCCCCCTCTGCACCTCCAATCACCCCCCCAGCACTTCAAATCACCCCCCCTGCACTTCAAATCACCCCCCCCTGCACTTCAAATCACCCCTATGCATCTCTAATCACCCCCCCCCCTTGCACTCAACCCCCCCCCCCCCCCCCCCTTGCACCCACCTCCCCCACCCTGGCACCTCACCTCCCCCCCTGGCACTCACCCCCCCTGGCACCTCACCTCCCCCCCTTGCCCACCTCACCTCCCCCCCCCTTGCACCTCCACCTCCCCCCCCTTGCACTACCTCCCCCCTGCACCTCACCTCCCCCCCCTTGCACCTCACCTTCCCCCCCCTTGCACCTCACCCCTCCCCCAACGGCACCTCAAGGAGCAGGCAGGACTAGCACACTCCTGAGAGAGGGATCGCGACTCGCGGCCGGGAGAGGAGGCCCGGGAGGGAGGAGGACGGGGAAAGCCGCCACGGGCCGCACAGTGAGTGCAGGCGGGCCGCGTGTTGTGCAGGCCTGCACTAAGCGTTCATAAGCCACTTATCGAGCACTTATCGCACAAAAAGGCCTACAGCGATTCTGTAAGCGGCGATAAAAGACTGAATCACACCAAAAGAATTTGGTTAAAAAAAAAAATTGCCGAGTGAGCGGCGAGAAGCCAGTTTTCGCCGCTTTTCTGCAGGTTCACAAACTCGTGCAATTCTAGCAGCAGCGATTAGGTTATCGACGCCAATTGCGGCTCTAGAATGACGCATTTCTGTCAAAATCCTCACGGCAGGAAAATTTGGCGTCGTAAACCTGCTTAGAAGCGGCGAGACTGGATGTAGAAAAAAAAAAGCTTTTTTCCTGCATGGGATTGATGCCGGGGGTCAACAGAGCTGATACCCATTAATATCAGCACCGGAGACCCCCGGCATGAATCCCACGCAATAAAAATGCATTTACAGTCAACTTCATTACCTTAGCGGCAAACCGCTAAGGCAATGAAGGGGTTAAACCCTCGTGCTACCCACCAAGGGATAATATCACCATACAGAGTCTCTCACAGCGGAGGTGGTCAGGTCTCAGACCACAGGCCGCAGTCACCGTGCGGCGTCTTCACTGTGTCCCTGACAGTAGACAGTAATTGGGGAAGCGTCCCTTTCTAAGGGGCCTTCCCTGAAGTAAACACGAGCTACTGTGACTCGGGGCCTAGCTGGAGACTAAGGCTGCGGTCCCAGTCATAACTGTGACACGCGGGGCGGGCGGGGGGGGGGGGGGGGGCTTGCACACCGCTAACCGCGATCTGAGGGGGAGAGAGGGAGCTTGCGACGGAGGGGGCGTGGTCGGGGATTTGCGGGGCGTGGCCATTACGTCACGCGGCTGGTTCGCCCTCATTGGGTGAACCGCCGGTGGGGGCGTAGCCACGCCCCCGTCACAAGGTTTGAACTCAATTTGATTGAGTTGGAAAAAACCTTGCAGCACGGCGCGACTGCACCTTCTGCGTCACGGTACGTACTGGGCCCAGCCCCATTGAGGGGCGGTGCTCACGCGCACAGCGCACGCCGCAGCCTAAGGGGGATATATTGGGCCTAGTCTCAGAGCCACTGCCTGCTTGATCCAGCTCCCTCTTCTGACTGGCGTGGTCCCGCTGAGCGCGTCACATGTATCAGTCTGTTGCAGAGGGATTCCGGGAGCCCTATTGGCTGTTGTGTGTCTTGTGTCCCTACTCCCAGAGACTCATGGGAGTTCTAGTTCCCCTGCGGAGCTATGGGCGTAATGGCCACCGTTGCTTACTGCACTGCCCATGCGTCTGGTGTAGCAAGATGGCCACCGCTACTCTGAATACCCTCTGCGCATTGGCGAGCCGCTACTGCGCATGCTCATTACTTCCAAAATGGCGACCCGCTCGCCTGCACCGCAGAGTACTAACAGCCGCCCCCCTCTCGCAGCCTGGGGATAACAGGGGGACCTGGCTACATACCCTTTGGGTTATCTCATCATGGAGACTGTGGGAAGTGGCTCCGTGCGCATAGCAGCAAAGGGACTGGTTTTCATGTGATTCAAGACAGCGCGAGCGCGGATTTCTCGAATCGTGTTTATTTTTAGTTATATAGATGTAATTATTCTTGGAAGGTTTCTGTGTGTTTTCCGTCGGACGATGATACATTTGTGTTATTATTTGATATTGTTTATCTGCCTTATTGCCATTTTGTAAAGCAACGTCTCTGAGTTTGTTTTCTTTTGTATATTTCAGGAGTGGGTCAATTCCAGTCCTCAAGCCCCCTCCAACAGGTCAGGTTTTCAGGATAACCCAGCTTCAGCACAGGTGGCTCAATCAGTCCCTGCTTCAGCACAGGAGGCTCAATCAGTCCCTGCTTCAGCACAGCAACTAAACATGTGGTCTGTTTTTGTGCTTTTGATCCATTAAAACTTTTATTGTGGGAACGCACCTCTGTGTTTATTTTTACCCCAGTGGAATCAGTGCTTCGTTTTTCCGTCCCTGCGCCTGCTTCAGCACAGGAGGCTCATTTGAGCCAGCTGTGCTATCCTTAAAACCTGACCGGTTGGAGAATCTTGAGGACTGACGTTGAGAGCTCCTGCTACACTTGATTTAGTTTTTGCTAGGTTGGGGGTTATATCAGTCTGAATGCCGTTATTGGTTATTGTTCTGTGTGTGTCGTTGTAGTGTTTTGAGTTGTATTAAACACATTGCAGCATGAACCTCTTACACAACACGTCACTTCAACTTCTCTGTGCTTGTCTTTGTTGTGGTTTTCTGTGCCCACTTGCGGATATCCGAGGGCATCCTCTCTCCGGACACAAGGTTATTGCTTTAGCTGGTCGGGGGGTGATCTTATCGGAGGGTGAGACCCCCCCCCATAATTGTTCTGCAGAAGGGCCGTGATGTGTCAGTAAGGAACAAAGCCATTGTATATCTAAACTACAATAAATAAAGAATTGTGGTGAAGCAATATCCCCGCTGCCTCCTGTACAATACCCGTCCCCTTTCCTAATACCTGTATTATCACTATTACCGTTCAATGTGCTTAGTGTACATAGTATATTCAGTGAGAATACAAGTGTGTTTCCTCCACCAGCCAAGTACAGGTTGGCATAGGTGGGTGCACATGATGTGACCATTACGTACCCTGGGTCTGGTGGTAGAACTTCCCATCAAATAAAAAAGAATGAGTTCGGCTCTAATACAGAGAGTCCGATGTAAATCGTGTGTGTGGTAGAGTAGCCACGGTGTTGCAGGACAAAAGGTGATCACAAGTGTCAAAACCATTGGCATGAATAATGCTGGTGTATAGCCCTTCGTGTATAGGAGGGTGGCCAAAGGTTGTATCTGCATCGTAACAATTCCATTGAATCTCAACTCCATATCGTGGAAGTGGCGTGAAAATGGGGCGTAGAATTATGAGAGTAGATATTACACTGCTATTCTCGTCAGACTATGTTCGAAGAGATACAGGTCCCTGTGTGGTTTATGCTGATCTGTGAATCTTTGGTAGACTGTAATGTCAAATGGCAGTTCTGGCTATGCACTGTGAATGAACTGTCTATTACAGACAGCTTCCCCTCATTAGAGAGTTTATGTCGTTTTGCAGGTGCAGCCGTGTTAGGAACTACAGGTGGGCCATACGTGATGTGGCTGTAGGTTCTTAAAATGCTTTGGCCAAAGAATTGAACTAAATGACCCTCACTTATGAGAAGACAAACAGATGAGTATATAAATTATATATGTGTCAGATTGGATGTAGCATGGGCTTGTTTGTCTTGCTGTCACAGTCCCAGCAGCGCTCCTTTGACAGAATATATATGGTGTGGGGGATTGGGTTCTGAGCTTACAGGGGTGGGGTGTTTGATTTATGTCTACTAGGCATTAACACTTCAAAGGAGAACCTAAAGATAAACGTGAAGCTTATCTCACAATAGCACCACTTGAGCACAAGGAATTCCAGTCTGGACTGGGTGCTCGCTCACCGTTAGGCTGCAACTCACAACGTACCGGCGGAGGCCTGCAGGATATTTTTGGTAGTCTTGGATGTCAGGGTATCAATGTGCATCCCGAATGTTAAGTGGGACTCAAACCACATGCCCAGGTATTTAAAACTAGTGACAGGAGGTTAGGGTGGTGTTAGCGTTGGTCTAATCAGGAGCTCAGTCGCTGGAAGCTTTAAAAATTTAGTCTTGGTCCCAAATACCATTGTTACAGTCTTGTCAGTGTATAAACACAGTTTGTTTGGGAAATCCAGTTTTCGAGTCTCCAAAAGTCAGATTGAAGTATGTGTTGAAGGTCGGAGAGGCTATGGCTGTGTGATGATAGGATTGTGTCATCTGCATACAGTGTATTGAGGCTTCCTTACAACGTGTGGGAAATCATTAATGAACATGAGAAGAGTAGGGGCCCCAGAACAGAGCCTTGCGGGACACCACAGATGAATCCAGGGGGTTGGAGTTAGAGCCAGAGATGGACACATGTGGATCTTCCTGATAGGTAGACTGAAACCAGTTTAAAGCATGCTTCCCTATTCCAGAGCACTGGAGTTGTTAAGCAGGATAGCATGATCAATCGTATCAAAAGCCTTTGCAAAATCTAGGAAAATATGCACCAGTGAGTTGTCCCCGTCCATTCCACACTGGATTTCATGCAGACTTTTAGCAGGGTGGTTACCGTGAAGGTTGGGGCGGAAAGCCGGATTGGAATTGGCTAGGGAAATTTGATCCATTAGAGCCTCAAAGTTAGGAGGGTTGTTCTGTAGAGCGAGTGCAGCAGATCTGGCCACGAGGGGGTGTGTAACGACGCCCCTCGCAGGAATTGCTTGGTTCGATAAACATCTAGATCAGCCACACGGGTGGACCTTGTTGATCAGGGCCCACAGTGCCAGTTGCAGCCATCGAAGGAATTCTGATAATTCTTCCCCCTCCTTTGCTTGAGGGCATGGAACTGGGCAGCAAAGCAATGAGGTCGTCCTCAGTGCCATAGGCTTTGGTTAAGCCCAAATCAGAGCTTGGCATCGGCCCTCTGCATTGCACTCACAAATATAATCGCACTATGTTGGCGGCCGGGGGCCGCAGACATTCCATGATTCGCTGTCTCTTGATAGCGTCTGTGCAAGTCCATTCTGGCAGCATTGCACCAGCATGGTCTCTCCACTCTGCAAAATCTCTTCTCCCAGCGGCATGGGCTGCACCCCAAAAGGACTTTCAGCTTGCGATAGTGATGACCCTGCAATGACAACACAAATTTGTTCAGTCCCTGCTAAGGAACTACGGTTCTGTGTACCTGTTGCTCACAGGAGGCCTAAGCCTCCGCCTCTGGGAGCCTCGGGTGAGCTCTATGTCCTTGCGTGCAGCGCCTCCAACATAGAGGGATCCACGTTGGTGGGATAACCCTCACAGGAACAATACACAGTAATAGTAACATACACATTTGTGGTGTAACTAAGGGTTACAGTACACACATACAAATGTACTACAGTATAAATCCAGTGACCAACACTGGTGGTTCCCCCAAAGTACTGAGGGTGCTGTGGCACCAATACCCTGGTGTCCTGTCCCCAGTAAGTCCACCAATGTGAGGGGTAGCTCTACCCCTCTGTGATGTACCCAGGTGCTGCTTGTCGCGATGGATGGAGCGGGCCCCACGTTAGCGGGGCCTCCAACACAAATCCCATCTCTCCTAAGTGTCCTGATCCTCCTCGCAGTGTGAGCTCCAGCCGGCCAGGGTCCCACCGAATGTTCTGGGGTACTGGGGCCCGATCCAGGTCGCAGAGCAGCGCGTGGCCATTCAGTCACGGTGCAGAAATATCAGTAATGGGAAGAGTCCTATCTGGGGCCTTCCTGAGACACTCATCTACTATTGTCAGGGCCTTACTGGGCCTAGGGGGGAAGATCTAGGCCAGGATGCACTGCTCCCGGACTAACCTCTTTGCCTACTCTGTCCAGACTGGCGCAAGTCCTCCCTGCACGCAGAGGATATCCTATTTTCCCCTTGCTACAATCTATTGGCTGGGCAGTTCCATGTGTTACAGTCCCTTCCTATAGGGATTCTGGGACTTGTAGTGCCTACTGCTGTGTATGTGGAGGCAAAACTAAAATGGCTGCCGCACTCCGACTGCGCATAAGCGCCTTGCTGCACTGCACATGGCAACTAGCAATATGGCCGCCCCCACACACATCGTCTCGCGGGCTCCGGCCGGACCAGCAACAGTTCCCCCTTCACTGGAGGCCAACAGGGGGACTGGCTACCGTATACTCTCTCTGGGGTGTATTGTTACCGTATTACTCTCTGGGGTGCATGTGTATAACGGTATATACCTCGTGGGCGTGTTGTGTACCAGTATTACCTTGGGCGGTTTGTGTATAACGGTATTACCTCTCTGGGGTGTATGGTATACGGTATTACATACTTGGACGTGATGTGTATACCGGTATTACCTCTTTGGGCGTGCATGTGTATACCGGTATTACCTCTATGGCGTGTATGTTATACCGGTATTACCTCTCTGGAGTGAGTGTATACCGGTATTACCTCTTGGGGTGTAGTGTATACCGGTATTACCTCTCTGGGCGTGTATGTGTATACCGGTATTACCTCTGGGACGTGTATGTGATACCGGTATTACTCTTTGGGAGTGTATGTGGTATACCGGTATTCCTCTCTGGGCGTGTATGTGTATACGGTGATACTCTTTGGGCGTGTAGTGTATACCGGTAGTACCTCTCTGGGCGTTGTATGTGTATAAGGTATTACCTCTCTGGGGGTTGTATGTGTATACCGGTATTACCTCTCTGGGGTGTATTGTATACCGGTATTACCTCTCGGGCGTGTATGTGTACCGTATTACTCTGGCGTGTCTGTGGATACCGGTATTACCTCTCTGGACGTGTATGTGTATAACGGTATTACCTCTCTGGCGTGTATGTATGTGTATACCGGTATTACCTCTGGCGGGTGTATGTGTATACGGTATTATCTCTGGGCGTGTATGGTTGTATTACCGGTATTGACCTATTCTGGGCGTGTATGTGTATACGGTATTGATTTGGGCGTGTATATGTGAACGGTACCGACTGGGGGGGGGGATTTTTACTCTCTGATTACTATGTCTCTGCTGTGTGTTACCCATTCGTACTACTTGTTATTTGTATATACCTATTAACTCCTCTTTGTTTACAGTTTTTTTTACCACGGTATTACCTCTCTGGAGTGTATGTGTATACCGGTATTACCTCTCTGGGGAGTGTAGGTGTCTAGACCGGTATTACCTCTCGGGCGTGTATGTGTATACCGGTATTACCTCTCTGGGTGTATGTGTATATACCGTTTACCTCTCGGGCGTGTATGTGTTACCGGTATACCTCTCGGGGTAGTGTACGGTATTACCTCTCTGGCGGGTATGGTACGGTATTCTCTTGGGCGTGTATGTGTATACCGTTATTACCTCTCTGGGCGTGTATGTGGTATACCGGTATTACCTATCTGGCGGAGTCTTGTAGTGTGATACCGGTATTACCTCTCTGGGCGTGGTAGTTATACCGGTATTACCTCTCTGGGAGTGTATGTGTTATACCGAGTTTACCTCTCTGGCGTTTATGTGTATTACCGGTATTACCTCTCTGGGAGTTGATGTGTATACCGGTATTACCTCTCCTGGAGTGTATGGTTATACCGGTATTACCTCTCTGGGCGTGTATGTGTATACCGGTTATTACCTCTCTGGGGTGGTGTATGTGTTATACCGGTATTACCTCGCTGGGACGTGTATGTGTTTATACGGTATTACCTCTCTGGGGACGTGTATGTGTATACGGTATTACCTCTCGGGGCGTTGTCGTAGTGTATACGGCTATTACCTCTCTGGGGTGTATGTGTATACGATATTACCTCTCTGGGCGTGTAGTGTTATACCGTATTACTTGGCGGTAGTGTATACCGGTATTACCTCTCTGGGCGTGTATGTGTATACACGGTATTGCCTCTCTGGGCGTGTATGTGTATACCGGTATACCTCTGGCGTGTGGTATTCCGGTATTACCTCTCTGGGGTGTATGTGTTACCGGTATTACCTCTCTGGGCGTGTATGTGTATACCGGTTATTGCCTCTAGGCGTTGTATGGTTATACCGGTATATCCTCTTGGGTGGGTGGTATGGTGTGTGTATACCGGTAGTACCTCTCGGGGTGTAGGTGTATACCGGTATTACCTCTCTGGGGAGGTGTATGGTTATACCGGTATTACCTCTCTGGACGTGTATGTGTATACGGTATTACCTTTCTGGGTGTATACCAGGTATTACCTCTATGGGTGTGTATTTGTATAACGGTATTACCTTTCTGGGTGTATACCAGGTATTACCTCTATGGGGGTGTTTTGTATCCGGTATTACCTTTCTGGGTGTACGGATTACCTTATGGGGTGTATGTGTATACCGGTATTACCTCTCTGGGCGTGTATGGTATACGGTATACTCTATGGGGGTGTGTATTTGTATACGGGTATTACCTTTCTGGGTGTATCGTGTATACGGTGATTACTCTAGGGGTGTATACATGTATACCGGTATTACCTCTCTGGGTGATACCGGTATTACTTTCTGGGTGTATACCGGTATTACTCTCTGGACATAGTGACACTGACCGGCTTGGGGGGGCGTGGGAGTTCCTAAGCAGGGAAAGGTGTGTGTGTCGAGGCGGCACACCTTTCACCATTGTGTCCGTATTTTTGGAGAAGCCGCCTGGCCGCCTAGGCAGAGCTACACTTTAATGCTGTCATAGGAAGAGACTGGCCCTTTAAATGGTTTGGGCTATTTTTGCGGGGGACTTTTGGAATAGTGTTTTTTTAATAGGTCAACAGGATGGACTCTGTATGTGATAATTAACAGGTATCAGGAAAGGGGAAGGTATTGTACAGGACTGGACTCTGCATATAGTGATAATACAGGGATTAGGAAAGGGGACGGGTATTGTACCGGACTGGATCTGCATATAGTGATAATACAGGTATCAGGAAAGGGGACGGGTATGTACAGGACTGCTCTGCATATAGTGATAATACAGGTAGCGGAAAGGGGACGGGTATGTACAGGACTGGACTCTGCATATAGTGATAATACAGGTACAGGAAAGGGGACGGGTATTGTACAGGACTGGACTGCTGCATATAGTGATAATACAGGTATTAGGAAAGGGGAGCGGGGTATGTACAGGACTGGACTCGCATAGTGATAATACAGGTATCGGAAAGGGGACGGGTATGTACAGGACTGAATCTGCATATAGTGATAATAAGGTATTAGGAAAGGGGACGGGTATTGTACAGGACGGACTCGATAGTGATAATACAGTATTAGGAAAGGGGACGGGTTCTTGTCAGGACTGGACTCTGAT